>SSNS01000805.1:80269-109541 GCA_006937985.1 Aphyosemion australe
GGAGGTGTTTTGTAAACAAAGTTTGTGAATGAGAGTAGCCGACGCCTGCCGTGAACCGCTGCAGCGGGAGGAGCGGGGCTTTGCGGCTCATAACAGACTTTTTAGCACCGTATAAGATATTTCTTACCGTTTTTGTCGGTTCCCTGCTCTACGCCAGTCTTGGTTTCATAACTAATTATCACAGAAAGACCCGCTGGATCCCAGACCCAAAGCAGCTCTCACACACGCGACTAGCATAAAAGTCTCATCGGTAAAGTAGGTCTGCTTCATAGCGAAGCCAGCGTACACCGCCGGTCCAACGGCTGGTCTCTATAGTAGGAGGAGCCTGCTGCTAACAGGCCGGTGTGACAGAAAGGAGCGGACCCTCTGAGAGCAGCCGCAGCCGTCTTTACTAAAGGCGAAATAATCGCTCTCTAGTTTGTAATGTTAATAAAAATAACAAATTGAGTTTTTTCATCAAACTAACTTGGGTGGTCTTATAAACAGAACTGTGCAGTTTGTTTTTCAAGCATTTTCCAGGACTCAATACAGAAATCAAGCACTTTCCATACCTTGAAAACACGTTATTGAAATTCAAGCACTTTCAAGGATTTCAAGCACCCGTACGAACCCTGGACAAATGATCTCCAAGATTCAGTTCAGTGTGCTCTTTTAAATGCCCGTTCCATTTCAAACAAATCATTTATTTTAAATGAGCTGTTCATCAAAGAGGGCTTAGAATATTTATTTCTCACGGAGACGTGGCAGGAAGATGGAAATTTTGTGCATTTCAATGAACTTTGTCCACCGGATTGCTCTGTGTTTACCACACCACGCCCGTCACGTCGTGGTGGAGGTCTTGCTGTGATCTTTAAGGACAAACATGTCTGTAATTTGATGAAAAGTGGCCCTTTTACTACTTTTGAATGTCAGGTCATCAAAGTTGGATTACAAAATGTTTTTCACTGTATTTTAATTTATCGACCTCCCGGTCCAGCTGGCCCTTTTCTCTCTGAATTTGCTGAATTCTTATCATCAATACTCAAACTAGAAAAGGTTTTAATTCTTGGTGACTTTAATTTACACATTGATTACCCTGCTTGTAGCACAGCAGTAGAGTTCATATCTATTACCGAGTCTTTTAACTTTGAACAGCACGTTTCAGGCCCCACACATAAAATGGGTCATACTCTGGATCTGGTGTTTTCTTTAGGACTAAACATCAACCATTTACATGTTGAAGAGTTTCATGTGAGTGACCACAGCTGCATTCTCTTTAATGTCCAGTCTAACATTGATCCCGTCCCTCACAAACTGAAATCAGAAAGACGCATCATTAATCAGTCAGCAGTGGATAGATTTTCTGCATTATTTGACAGCAGCTTAGTTCATGGTGATGATCCAAACTCCTTTATCCATTCCCTTAATCAGCAATGTTCTTGTATCTTAGATAATGTGGCTCCGGTTAGACAAAGCACTGGGTCTCACAGAAGAAAAAGTCCTTGGATGAATGAAAATATTTACAGTCTCAGAAGGACATGCCGGCAAGCTGAAAGGCATTGGAAGTCAACTAGATTAGAGGTTCATAGGCTGCACTTTAAGGAACTCATAACATCTCTGAATGAGATGATCACAAACTCCAGGGCTGTTTACTTTGCTCAGCTGATTTCCTCAAACAAAAATAATTCTAAAGTCTTGTTCGACACCATAAACCAGATTGTTTCACCTCACGCCCCTCACATGCCTGTATTCTCAAGGTCTGTAACAACTTTCTTGCATTCTTTGAGAATAAAATCAGAAATATCAGGGCAAGTTTTTCACCCTTATCCTCTTCCCATTCTCCCATCCAGCCACCTCCCTCCCAATCATGGTCCTTCTTTACTCCTGTAAATCTCCAGGACATCTGTCTCATTCAGAAAAACATGAAACCAACTTCCTGCCCTGTTGATTTTCTCCCAACCACTTTGCTTCTTAAGGTCTTTGACCAAATTGGCCCATGCATTGTGGATTTTATTAACCTATCTCTCCAATCTGGCTCTGTACCTTCTGTTTTCAAACATGCTGTTGTTGAACCGATCCTGAAAAAACCCAGTTTGGACTCCTCTCAGCCTAATAATTACAGACCCATTTCTAAATTGCCCTTTATCTCTAAAATCTTAGAAAAAGTCGTGGCCGATCAACTGATTACTTTTCTGGAAATTCACAACAACTTTGATAAATTCCAATCTGGTTTTCGTAAAAATCACTCAACAGAAACAGCTTTGCTTAAAGTTTCCAGTGACATCATGATGGCTGCAGACAACGGGGAATTTACAGTCTTAGTGTTGTTGGATCTTTCTGCAGCTTTTGACACTGTTGATCACAGCACCTTAATTAACAGACTTCATGACTCGTTGGGAATCTCTGGAACTGTTCTAGACTGGTTCAGATCGTACCTTTCTAACAGAAGTTTCAGTGTCTGTATAAACCAAATTATGTCAGATTCCACCAACCTGTTCTGTGGGGTACCCCAAGGCTCTGTTTTAGGTCCACTCCTGTTTTTATTATATATACACCCTCTTGGANATGTCTCTTATCACCTATATGCAGATGACATTCAGCTGTACTGCTCCTTTAAGGAATCTGAGCTCCATAAACTGGCTGAACTACTAGAGTGTCTATCAGCGATCACTAGTTGGCTAGAAGATAACTTCCTTCAGTTAAACTCTGAAAAGACTGAATGTCTGATCATTGCCCCTGAGAGCATGGCTCCTCTGATTAGTCAACAACTTGGTCATTTAGCTTCTGCTGTCAAGTCAAACATGAGAAATTTGGGTGTTGTCTTTGACCAATCAATGTCTCTTGAAGGCCACTCAAAAACGCTGGTCAGAAACTGTTTTTATCATTTGAGAAATATCTCCAAACTGCGAAGGTTGGTGTCAAAACATGAGCTTGAAATGGTTATCCATGCCTTTATCTTCTCCCGTCTAGATTACTGTAACACCCTTTTCACATGTTTTAACAAAAAAAGCCCTTGACCGCCTTCAGTTGGTCCAGAATTCTGCAGCGAGGCTCCTAACTGGAGCAAACAGAAGAGCTCACATCACTCCTATTCTGATGTCTCTGCACTGGTTACCCATTAACTTTAGAATTCAATTTAGGATCCTTACTATAACAGGGCTCTACATGGCCAAGCTCCTCCTTATGTTACTGAACTGTTAAAGCCTTATGCTCCAACCCGAGCCCTCAGGTCCACCAACCAGAACCTTCTAGAAATTCCAAAGACCAGATATAAAAGTCGAGGTGATCGATCTTTCCAGGCTGTTGCACCCCGACTATGGAATGAACTTCCTTTATCCTTACGTGTTACTGACAGTCTGGACACCTTTAGAAAGCAGCTGAAGACCCTTTTGTTTAAAACTGCTTTTACTTAAATCTTTTATGTTTTATTCGTTTTTTCTAACTTGTATTTATAATAATCTTTCATTTGTTTTATCATTTTTATAATTTTATGACTTTGTTTTCTGATTTTTAATGATTTTATGATATTCTGTTGTTTTGTTTTAAGATCATTTTATGATGACTATCTTTTGTTTTGTTGATCTTTGTGAAGCACTTTGTGATTTTTTTTTCTGTGATAAGTGCTATACAAATAAAATTTACTTACTTACTTACTCTTCAAAGCTTCTGTGGCTCGTGCACTGATAAATAGTGGCACCTTCCAGCAATGCAAAAGAGGAAGGCCCAATGAGACCCCACAACCCGTGAAGCGGAGAGCAGTCACCAAAGTAGCCCGTGAGGTCAGGTTTGACACAGGATATCACTGGCCCCAACTGACCGAGGTGAAAAATGCAAACAGATGCCATGATGCTGCATGCACATGGAAGACCAAATACTGTACATCTGCATACAATGCTGTGTGCTACTGTGCTCTGGATGCTTTGCAAACGTCCATACAGCCTATAGCCCTTTTTATAAAACATTGCCGCCAATTTGCCGCAACGCCGGTGCGGCATCAGGGAGCGTTAGGTCGTTTATAAGAGCTCAGACCGTGGCGGTAATGTTGCGCAATCATGTCCGTTTTATAAAAGATTACGCGATGGCGGCAAAAAGGAGGTATGGGGGCGGTCTCTGCACTGTCGCGGACTTCCGTGTATTTTGGACATAACTTGCTTTTTATTGCGATCGAAGCAGCGCTCCTTAAGTTTTTATTTTAACAACCAGCTACAGGTGTGTGTGCTCCACGGTCCCTGTGAGCTGTCAGATGATCTGAGCTGCAGATCTAACGGAGAAAAGCTCCCGGAGCTGTGCATCGGTCCAGTTAATCATCTCAGCTGGTTCTGTTTACAAACGTGAAACTTAAGCGCGTGTTTACTTTCATTTTTAATAAAGTTCCCGGCCGGAGCGCAGCATTAATTCATCACATGGTCATGACACCTCCCTCTTTTGCGCCAAGGCTTAATGTGCGTTTATAAGACCGGCAAAGCCGCAATATTACCGCAATATTACTACCAAGTGTGACGGCACGAATGCCGCAAAATTCCCGCAACGTGATGCCGCCATAGTGCGTTCATAAGAAACACGTTGCGGTAATATTGCGCTGATTTGCCGGCATGGTGTGTCTTATAAAAAGGGCTTATGTGTGATGAAAGTTGAAGTGTTCGGAGATACAGAGACTAAAATGTCGGTTTGTGTTTTCTTCCAGCATGCTATGGGATTGGTAATACTGTCCTGCATCCTTATCTACCCTATTCTTATGGCCCGTCATTCTTTGCGTGAAAAATGCAAGCAACTTCCAGTCTGCGTTTGTTTACATTTAGACAATGCAATCCCTTTGCGCAAATCTTCTTTTTATGGGCTTTTAGAGACTGAAAACATGCATGAACAGGACACTGTTACACTCCGTCTGCCTACTGAAGCAGGGAGGTGGGGGGGGGGGGGTGATCTTAAAGTCTGGCCAAAGCTAACGTACAGTAGCATTTTAGCTACTTTCTGAACTCATTTGCGTCTGACAGCGAGGCAATAAAAAATCTTAAAAGCCCCAAGGCTTATCAGTACCTACATTGTAATAATGCTAGTTGTGTTTTGTTGAAAGAGGTGGGACACAATCTTATTTACTTAAAAGCAGACGTAGAGCCGAGTCAGAGCCTTAAATCCCTCATCACCAAACCTGGGTTTTAGTTTCTACATCAGGTGAAATACAAACAGCAGTATGGCACTTTTAGGTTAAAAACGGCAGTCTAAACGCTAGGGCTGGGTAAAAAAATTGATTTAATCGATTCTGGATCGATTTCATATAAATTTTGCAAAATCGATTCATAAAGCCTAAGATCGATTTTTCCCCTTGAACCAGAGTGGCCCTCTGGCTCGTTTTGCCGCAAAGACTACAAATCCCATGATGCTTTGCGGCGGTACCGCGTCACTCGAAGCGCCCTTCTTTCTGTTTACAGTCGTTAGCATCAGTGCTAATAGTTATTTCGGCGTCTGCAGCGTTACCCTCCTCAGTCTGGGACAAACTGAAAACACTCCTCTTACTCAGCGCCAAGTTTACTCAGCGCCAAGTTTACTCAGCGCCAAGTTTACTCAGCGCCAAGTTTACTCAGCGCCAAGTTTACTCAGCGCTTTGTCAACTTTGAAGCCCAGAAATGGAGATTCGGTAACTTCTTCGTGGGCTGCGGCGGACATATAGTGCAGACAGATTGAACTCCAGTGAAGTGACGCACTCAAGTCAGTTTGTGGCGCTGCAGTTTCTATCTGTCCTCCCCGATACAGTGACCCTACTCCAATGCTCAGGCTGCTTAAATGCTCTGCATATTCAGCAGCACAAACCTGTGAGAGCAACTGTTGTTGTCTGTGATGAAGATGAACAAAAACAACACAGGAGCCTCACTAAATAGAACTTCTACTAAGAAATCACAGTGTAGCCATAGAAACACTACTTGATATATATGGTGTGTGTGGGTGTGTGTGTGTGTGGGGTGTGCGTGTGCCTGCTCTGTCTTCTCAATCCCCAGTGAGTCGTAGCGGATGGCTGCTCATACTGAGCCAGGATCCTCTGGAGGTTTCTTCCTGTTAAAAGGGAGTTTTCCTTCCCACTGTCGCTACATGCTTGCTTAGTATGAGGATTGTATCAACACACAGTCAGTGTCTTGATGCAATCTGCTGGGTTCCTTATATAGGAAACTTTTTTACTGATTGGCTTAATGAACTGAACTGTATTGGAATGTTTACTTTGTGAAGTGCCTTGAGATGACTCGTTGTGATTTGGCGCTATATAAACTGAATTGAATTGATTAACTCCTCCCTCAGCTCAGAGATAGAGAGAGATTGAGATGCAGGTCTCTGGCTTGAACAGGTGAGCAAACTGAGCTTGAATTATTGTGTTTTTATGCACTTTTTCTGCTCCAAAGCATGAATGTTAATAGCTGAGATATTGAATTTTCATTTAGGAGAATTATTATTTTTTGTTGTTGGCCTGTTTAAAAAGATTTAACTGACTTTAAAACAGTAACTGGAAAGGCTACAGATAGAAGAATAGTTCCCTCAGTGGGGAAGGTTTGGTGTCACAGCAGCAATGATTCTAGCCTAGTGAACTAGACCAAATTCTTGCTTTGCAGAGTTTTTTATATATTCACATGTATAGGATGGCTTGCCAGGCTACAATGATTCATTACAGGAGCAAAAAAGAAGAGTAAATGTTAAGAATAAAGAGTAAACAACAAGAAAACAAAATAGAAATACTTAAAATTCAAAAGATTAAAAAATTCAAAAATGTTGAATATATATACACATTTTAAGGAATAAAAAGATTTTAAAAATTAGACAAAATAAGTAACCAATACCACTGATGTGTGTTGTATTTCAAATTTACTCGCTGAGCTCGTCTAAACGATAAAAACTTTGTTTTCCACCTCAACATTTTAATTATTTCAGACCAGACTTAATTGAATCGAATCGAATCGTGATTAATCGATTCAGAGCCTTATGAATCGAAATCGAATCGATTTAGGAAATTGGTCGCAATACCCAGCACTACTAAACGCACGTTAAATTATAACTATTCAGAAAACTGTACACATGAAATAATTCCTGTTGTTGTTGTGAGACTGCTGTCAGATCTCTTTACTACTCAGCGTCTCTTCTCCGGAGTTTTGTCATATCCAACTACAAAGTAAGATGCGGGTGTTCCTCTCTGGGGGGTTTTCACAATAAAATGAAAGGAACGCACAAATAAAGTTTGTGGTGGTTTCAAGTTAAGATTTTTCAGCCACATCCTTCTGGGTTCCTCATCTTTGGAGAGGCAGCGAGAACCGTACCGACGCTACAGCTGCACGCTCTCTCACTCTGGAGGTGCATGTTCTAAATATCGCTCTTGTAGCTACAAATTTAATTTTCTCTTGTTAGCGTGAACAGCGCAACATCTTCCCACGCTGCGTGAGTACATTTTTTGGGGGTAAATATTTTTTTTAATCCTCTTCAAATGTTCAAATAAACTGCTACTAGCAACAAAACCTCATCCTGCAAACCAATGAGTATGTGCTACTTCTGGTATCTCACCGGATGTTGCTAGCATCAGCGTTTCTCCATGAGGCTACTCAAAAATAAGGTGGATAGAACTGTGGAGACTTGATAATGTTTCTCCTGTTGGAGACAGTTTGACACATTCAGGTGTAAGAGTCACGGTTATGAGTGTTTCTGTTTAGTTATTCAGACCTAAACATTGCACCTATACAGTGTTGACATTTTCAAAAAATTGTTCAAATGTTTTCCCAAGCATAAAAAGAAACAAGTTTTTTTCTATATTTACAATAGAACACAAAGTAATTCATTTTTACAGTAAGTTCACAATCAGGTGCATGTAGTCCACTGGAGTGGACATGTCTGTAACTTTGTGAAAAAAACATAGTTTTGAGAAATAAAGTTGAACTTTTTTTTCATGTCATGAGAAGAAAAAAAAACACTTAAGAAAAGAAATCTTGAACAAGGCTTTCATAATTCATTCATCAGAGGGTTAAGTGATTATAAGAACTACTTTTGGTTTTTAGAGATTGTAACAGAATTTTTATTCTGGTGCTACTATTTTTTGTTCTGTGCTACAAAACCTACAACGTCTGTAGAACCAGTGCTATAAGCTAAAAATGTTAACGTACAGCCCTGAACAGTGACTCGCTCAGGCTTTTAACAGCCGACCACCACCAGGATTTATTTATAAAAATGTTATGAAAAGAAAAATCATTTCTAGTCAGCAACTTCAGCTGTAACGTGAGAATATGGAGCTACTGGTGCATACCTGCCTTGGGGGGTATTTTTATTATGATTGTTAACGGACCGCTCTGACTTCATCAGACTTGGCAGGTGAGGAGCACAGAAAACATGAGACCAACACTTTGCATCCATGTTTCCTGTGAATTAGTCAGAGCACCCCCTCCTCCCATCATGTTTATGTGTTTGTACTAATAATGTTTCTTATATGCAGTAACAAAAGTCCTCTCTGAGTCCCGTGGCTCATTAGGAGCCTGTCTGGAGGTGAGGTTGTTCCAAATTTAATTTGTTGCACAAGGACTAGATTAGTTTAAACCGGTCTCATGACAACAATGCAGGCTGACCTTTATTTTTTACTCCATCCAAGCAGAAAAAGGCTCCTCTCGTGGAAAGTTTATGATCCCATGTTTCAAGGACCCGGGTGGCTGCTTTACATTCCAAAACAGCCTGGCTGTTGCAGAAATCCACCCATATCCTGATGTAAACACCCTTCCTCCCATCTTGCCTTAGTCACCCTCCCTGTCACAGCCTGTTGGGTCCTTGCTGCCTCCTTCAGCTCCCTGCTGTCTCTCCAAGTGGACAGGGTGTGGAGTTTGATGACTCAGTGCTATGGATCCTCCCCTGGCCCAGACCCAAGCTGCTCAGCCTTCTGGTGCTGCAGCAAACACCAGGCCTATTTCCCTCTCAGCCAGAACCGACTCCTCCTTTGGATCTTTTCCACTCTGTGTGAGAGGAAACTCCCTGTGATTCACCATCCCCACAATCTCATGGGCAGGGCTGTTCACCGCCAGACCTTGGGTCTAAATAACAGCTTGGGGTAAGAGGAGTTTGTTTGTGGAAGGAGAGGGCTGTTCTGCTGCCTTGAGTGGGTCAGCCATGTCCACGGTTGCCCCGGCAACAGCCTGCTACACTGCAAACAGGGCAGGACAGTTCTCTGAGCCAATAAGAAGTATCTTTGTCTTTCACGCAATTTCATCCTAATGCAAACAACACGTGCCCTTATCTTCCCCGTCAATTACACAGGGAAGACGAAAGTGAACTCTGGTATCTTCATCCAACAATTTATTAATATTTAATGTGTGTTTGTGTGTTGTTGATGTGAGGTGAAGTGTCATATATAGGTGCTGGACCAACTGTCACCATGACAGATGGGTGTCACACACACGCATTCACACACCGTAACACAAGTACAAACACAAAGCGTGGCACACTCCCTTCAGAGGGAATGTTGAGCTGCACAGAGGGCTGAACGCCTCCTCTATTTGAGGACAGACAAAAGACAGAGAGGCCTCCGGGCCAGGGGGTGTAAACAACACCACGCTCCCTAACATACAGCGACAGTACCAGCTCGCCATATGGCTGATGGTGGCAGGTGAGCAGGTCCTCCTCCACACCGCTGGGGCATAATCACTCTGAAACTAAGAGAATGTGGAACATGTTGCAACCATCTTGTTATGTTCTTCCTGTGTGTATTTTTAATCTCCATTGGTTTTTCTTGCTTTAACACAGTGTTATGATGTTTTATTTACCTTATATCACTGACGGTTTCGGCGACTCACTGTCGCCATCTTCAGAGTCACGCCGACTTGCAGGCTGCCTGCAAATAAACAGCGGAAGTGACGCCGTCAAGTCGGCGTGACTCTGAAGATGGCGACAGTGAGTCGACGAAACCGTCAGTCATCTTTGGTACGTTCATACTGTGTGTTTTTTCGTAATTCTTTTACTTTTTGTTCTTTATAAAACACAGATAGATCTTTCTTTACCTTATTGTGCTGACGTTTCGATCGTCGCTGCGATCTTCATCTGAGCTAAGCCGCTGAAAGCAGCTTCACTTCCGCTTCCGTTTATGTGCGGGCAGCAGGGGGCAACGACATCGCCCCCTGCTGCCCGCGCCGTCCTGCTCGATGACGCAGTCCCATGCGTGGTCCAACGCGTACACCCCGTCGTCCCTGTTCATGGTCCCCCGTCCACGTCTCCTTATCTCAATAGCTTCTTTAATCCATCTTTTATATTTTTGTTGTTCTGTGTTGATAATCCTTGTTCTGTCCCAGTCCATGATGTGGTTTTCTCTGGTGCACTGATCTGTGACTGCTGATTTCCTTATTGTGCTCTCTGCTTCTTGTTTTTTTGCTCTTGTGTGTATTCTTCTTGTTTCTTTTTCACATTCTTTTCTGTGTTCTGCTGTTCTTGTGTTAAGTTGGCGTTCAGGGTTTCCCCCAGAAAACTCGCAAAGCCCGGTGGTAGACAAGCCCACGGGCGACCCACGGTGTTTTTGTAAAAAAAAAAAAAAAGTTGTCAGGAAATTTAAAAGTATGACTAGTATGTGGTGTTATTAACCATTTATTAACAATATTTATTTGTCTTACAAAAAGGCACAGTCTTGAAATATGGTTTTACCAGACACAAAAAAATACAATTCAGATCGTTGAACATACACCTGACCTCTCACCCTGTTCACTTATCCATCGTAAGATGTTGCTATTGTGCTGTTGTATCACCAGATGCTGTTAAAGTCAGACTTGCAGGTTAAAGACACCTATCCATTTTAAAGGTGTGCTTAACTGAACAAACATTTTTTATGATTATTTCTGATTATAATCGATCACTCTGAGTTTTTCATGCAGGCTGAACATGAAAATAGTCTCCTACACCTATCTCCTGCATTAACAAGGGCTACAACTATTTAATATTTTAGTATTCGAATATTCTATCTAATCCTCTGTCAATCAAATATTCTATTTGACGACCTTTCAAAACAGAAGAAAAATATTCTGAGTTTGTTTCAAAATCAAACTTCAAGTAGAAATGTTACTAATTTCTACTAGTAACAATGAGTCATATTTTTCTAAATATACACAGATTGGCAATAATTCAACCTAAAATTATATTCAAAGAGAGACATGTTAGTAAATTACATGCTATAACGGCCTGCCGTATATGCAGCGTCACACTGAGCCGCAGTAATGACTCCAGGTATTAGCTGCGTCCCTGCTCCACACCGCTGCAGCTGCAGCCATCTACATAAACAGGATGATGGGGATTTTTCTTTCAGTTGTAGAGTTTATTCAGTCTTAGTTTAACGTGAACACGATTAACGTGTTTTTTTCCGGTCCCTACGTGACGCGAAAGTTAGAATGCGTGCTACGTATTAGCTATGGTATTAGCATTAGCCTACCTGGTCGTGGATTCGGCTGGCTGAAGCGGTTTCCTGTTCAAGCATAAAGTTGTGTTGTTATGGTAAGACAACTTCGTTTAACAGTGGAGACACTCGACCGTGTTTTCTCTTCTTCTGAGTTTAAAATGGTTCCAAACTTTGGACCGCCTTTGCCTTTTGCGAGAGTTTTTGTCTATCGTTTTCTCCATCACCGCTGATATCCACCGTTGTGCTCCAGTAAAATGTGTCCGTGTAAATTAGAGTCAGACTGCGGTGCGCATTTAACAACGTCTCTAATCAGTAAATAATAATGATTTGAGGAATTTTTTAATAGAAACATTCAAGTATTTGTTTCAGCGCTAAATTTAACATTTGAAATGTTAGTTTGGTGCATTAAAAAAACTTTAAAATAAATAAATAAGTGACGCTTAGCCTGGCGGGGGGGCACGCAAAGCCTGGCGGCCCGCCAGGCTAAAATAGCGCTGGGGGAAACCCTGGCGTTTGTGTTTCTCCTATATATGTTTTATTGCATAATTTGCAGGGGATTTCGTAAATGACTCCACATTTTTTTTCTGTTGGGATCTTATCTTTGGGGTGTACCAGTCTTTATCTAACTGTTGTGTATGGTTTGATTGGTGTGTTTATCTTGTATTTTTTCATTACTGCTACCATTTTTTCTGTCGTTCCTCTGATGTATGGGAGGGTTATTACTGGCTTCAGTTCTTGTTTCTCTGGGTTCTTTACAAACATATATAGGAGAAACAGGACGCCAACTTAACACAAGAACAGCAGAACACAGAAAAGAATGTGAAAAAGAAACAAGAAGAATACACACAAGAGCAACAAAACAAGAAGCAGAGAGCACAATAAGGAAATCAGCAGTCACAGATCATTGCACCAGAGAAAACCACATCATGGACTGGGACAGAACAAGGATTATCAACACAGAACAACAAAAATATAAAAGATGGATTAAAGAAGCTATTGAGATAAGGAGACGTGGACGGGGGACCACGAACAGGGACGACGGGGTGTACGCGTTGGACCACGCATGGGACTGCGTCATCGAGCAGGACGGCGCGGGCAGCAGGGGGCGATGTCGTTGCCCCCTGCTGCCCGCACATAAACGGAAGCGGAAGTGAAGCTGCTTTCAGCGGCTTAGCTCAGATGAAGATCGCAGCGACGATCGAAACGTCAGCACAATAAGGTAAAGAAAGATCTATCTGTGTTTTATAAAGAACAAAAAGTAAAAGAAACCGTCAGTGATTTAAGGTAAATAAAACATCATAACACTGTGTTAAAGCAAGAAAAACCAATGGAGATGTTGCAACCAAATGAATAAATTATTTAGCAGATAGGATCAGGTGTGCTCAGAGTTACTAAACATGCACCTGCAAACAACAGCGTAGCAGGAGAGGGCCCTAAAAGGGTCCCACTACTTATTCCTGTTTCTGCCTCGGTGGCAGCAAATAAGGGTCTCGCAAACATGGCTTCAACCCTGATGGGAAGGAGAATGCCACAATTCCACTTTACACTCCAATTACCCCGCCGCACTGCAACATGAAACCAAACTGTAGCTCGATACCAAATGTGGGTTATTTGATCTCAACAGAGGGAAGGGGGGTCTAGAGCTTCTCTGTAAGGCTCTGAAGCTCATCCAGATCATTCCCAGTTCTTCTGCTGTATTATCTCCAACATATATGCAGGTCACCAAGGCCTGAGGAATCCCGAAAACCTGCAGGCTGGAATGAGAGTGTTGGTTTCTGAGCCACAGAGAGCACCTTGGACAAGCCACACGAAGAGCTGCATTTGCATAACATCTAGAATTTGCAAACAGACAACCAAATCAGCCGACATAAGTCAAACCGATAACCCAGCCCGAGGGAGGCTCGACTCTCGCAGCTCCAAAAGGCTCAGACGCAAACGTAGCTGTAACCTCGTAATTACAGAATATGGTCAATTTCCGGTGCGGCGCCGGGCGACAAGAAAAGGATGGTGAAACTCGGGAAGAAAAAGGAAATTCAAACCGAACAGCTCCATTTGATCACAGTTAGCAGCAACATACAAGAGTGTGTGTGTGTGTGTGGGGGGGGGGGGGTAAAACGTATTCAGAGAAAATATGTCACCCAGCTTTTGCCGAGGTTTCCTCCCAACACGCCCCCGAAAGGCGGAGTGTAAAACGGTCCCCGGAGCAGATTTCTGCCGTAGTAACCCAGAATAGTTCGCTAGTTGTCCCGATACAACCAGATCTATCCAAATTTGAAATGGGGCCGCAGCGCGCCGCCATGAAGCAGCTACTCGATCCGATGTGCCGCCAAACGGCCAATAATAATGCTATAATTGCGCAGTTAAGGAGCACACGCGGCCATGAAGGTGGACACAGCCAGAGCACCACTCAAACGAAGACTACTGATTTACGCGAGTAGCGGAACTAGCTAAGAAAATAAAGACATTAAACGAGTCTCGCGGACGTTTAATGTCTCCTGTAGCTTATGCGGGACAATGAGTGGAGAGCAAACACACGTGTTTTACAAAAGCCGCAGCAGGTTAAAGGTTAAAGCACATTGGCGTTTATGGGATTAAAACGCTAAAAGAAAGTATAAATAACGATACATACCATTTCGGATGGGTTGTGTGCGTGTTGGTCTGTGGAGGCAGACTACGAGTGTGCTCGTCCCTTAGATGGAGTTCCACTGGCGGTGCTGGGAGTGTGTATGTTGGCCGGTGCCAGAATTGGGCTTGTCTGTGTATCCCTCCGCCGCACGGGCACTTATCACTCACTTCCTTACTTCAATTCAGAGCTGCATGCAGCAGCAGCAGGTCTGGCCCTGCAGCCTGCGCGCCAATCACCGAGGATCAAACGTCTGCAGTGCACGGAGAGCATCCTTCACCTTATTTTAACTACATGACGAGAAATGACGATGACAAGAAATCAATTATTAATAAAATTGTTGTGCTTGGATGGTCTGTTCATAAATCCCATTAACATACATGAAAGTAGATTAAAGTGTACACAGATCAAATCTAAATGGTTGGAATATGTAAATATTAATTTTATTTGTGAAAACTTGGAGACCATATTTCACAAACTCTTTAGGTTCCTCTATTTTTCTTGCAATATGTAATATAGCATTTAAACATTCAAATAAGGAAATATTAAAACAACAAAATTAAAGTAAAAAAAATTGAATTCTTATTAATTTTCAGACAAAAAATTACCAAAATCAGTTTGTGTGACTTTTATTAAATGTTGTGTCTAATATTAATATAAAATGCAGTTTTTGTAAATTTCTTCAGATTTTCTAAACTGTTATAACAATTGCAAGTCACTACAGCCACATTTATCAAGGTAAAACGATCATAGTAGCTTTAAATCAAATTATTCATTCTCCAAATCAATCTAATGAACGACTTTTAATTTAAAAATACTTTTATATTGTGTACCACCTTTGAACTCTATGTAACTATACGTGCGTTGATGAAAAATACAAACTGTGCCTTTAAAGCGATTTAAACAGAAAATAGAATTTTTTCCCTTATATACTGAAACATAAAAGTTTTTATGCTTCCATCACCACTGGGGCGCTTTGCATCATTATTCTAGGAGAGGTACACTTTCCTGACACAAGGCACTAGTTTGCAACCGCGGAGGGATACCAAAATGTGGAAAGCCTGGTTGACACGGGAGAGTTTGCAATGGCTCTATGTAACGGCGCTTCTGATTTGTCACTGCAGACCTGCAATATAATATTCTGTGTGTCCGCTGTTTCGATTGGTTACACGGGACCTGCATTGCACCAGGCAGTGGCACTTGATGGAAATTGATAAATACAAATACACGAATCTTAAAATCCAGCGCCACTTTTAGCTAAGAGAGCGATCCATTTTATTATCCTTGATCATTTATTAATATATTAGTTCGTTTTTGTGAAAACAGATGGGAATGCGACAGGTCTTTCCGGGCGAATATTTGATTGGTTCGATATGGGAAGTGTGCAGTGCGCACCATGGTGCGCACATTTACCATTGTCAATCCTGTTCCTGAAACATCCAGGAAGTGATAAAAAGTTGCAGTTCTCCCCTCATCCACTGGGGGTGGCCACAGAAGTGAGCAAATCCTCATTGACTCCCATGTTAAAAATGACCATTTCAAAGCATGAATAGAACATCTTACAGCCTGGTACAACGAACCATTTTAGGTTTAATAGGTCCAGATTTCAGCCATGACAACTATGAGAGGGGTGAATTTTTTTGTAACTCTTCAATTCAATTCAATTTATTTCTATAGCGCCAAATCATGACAAGAGTCGTCTCAAGGCACTTCACAAAGTAAACATTCCAATACAGTTCAGTTCATTAAGCCAATCAGTAAAAAAGTTTCCTATATAAGGAACCCAGCAGATTGCATCAAGACACTGACTGTGTGTTGATACAATCCTCATACTAAGCAAGCATGTAGCGACAGTGGGAAGGAAAACTCCGTTTTAACAGGAAGAAACCTCCAGAGGATCCTGGCTCAGTATGAGCAGCCATCCACTACGACTCACTGGGGGTTGAGAAGACAGAGCAGGCACAGGCACACCCCACACACACACACACACACCATATATATCAAGTAGTGTTTCTATGGCTACACTGATTTCTTAGTAGAAGTTCTATTTAGTAAGAGAAACTTTATTGTCTTTATCTGAGTGAATCTATAATTAATTCAATAGGTGAACTAGTAGTAGCACATTCTATGTTAAAGAAATTGAGATGTAATATCAGGAGAGGGAGAATGTTAAGTGGTTGGCAGCAGTGTGCCAGCCGATGGCCCCCTCCATGAGGCCACCACAGCTCAGCAGAACGCCAGTGTAGCTTCTTCTGGGGAGAAAAACACTTAGAGAGAAAATAAAGTTAACAGCTGAAATAACAGGAAATAATGCAATTGACCTTTCGCCGAGCCCCGCCCCCCTTAGTTACTGTTGCCAACTCCGACAATAAGTGGATCAAATACTGCAGCTCCGCAGATTTCCGTGATGGAAAGAAGTAGACAGATGCGTGTCAGCGACATTTTTTGGAGCAATTCATCCTCAATATCATCCCGATAGAGGCAAAAAGGGTTACAATATGCAGTGGAGGGATATATTAGTGTCGGCTCTGCTGAGCGAAGCGTAGCGGGGAACAAGGAGTTTGGAGTCTGTGAGCTGTCAGATGTCAGCTGTCAGATGATCTGAGCTGCAGGCAGCTCTAACGGAGAAAAGCCCGGCGCTCTGCATCGCTCAGTTTATCATCTCAGCTGAGTCTGTTTATAAAATGTAACTTTTTATGCCCGTGTTTACTTTTATTTTCAATATAGTTCCCGGCCAGAGCTTGGCATTAATTAATCACGTGATCTTGACACCACCCGCTGTTGCGCCAATAGGCTTAATGTGCGTTTATAAGACACACGGTTGAGGTAATATTACGCTGATTTGCCGGCACGGTGTGTCTTATCTAAAAGGGTCTTGGATAGTCTGGGAGGCGGACCTCCGCCCAGCCGCGGGCGGGGGGAGCACTCATGCTTGCTGGCTTGTTGGTTGAGCTCGATGAGGAGGTTCTGAAGGGAAACGAAGGAGACACGACTACTATCGAGGCTAATGCTTAGTAGTAAATTAGGCTTAGCTTCATCATTTTGTTTGGAGCTGTTGGATAGTAACGGTTGCTATGATGTGTGATTGGACAATAGCTGTTCTGGGGGCGGGGCCGGCGAAAGGCTAATTAGAGAGTGCTGGTAGAAGAAAGTAGCAGAGTGTGGAAAGTGGTCAGTATGTCCTCCAGCAGTCTAAACCTATAGCAGCATAACTACAGAGATAACTCAGGATAACCTAGCCTTTTAGATGG
Organism: Aphyosemion australe; assembly: GCA_006937985.1. Classification (NCBI taxonomy): domain Eukaryota; kingdom Metazoa; phylum Chordata; class Actinopteri; order Cyprinodontiformes; family Nothobranchiidae; genus Aphyosemion; species Aphyosemion australe. The sequence goes on from SSNS01000805.1 coordinate 97,506, forward strand.
AGGCATGTGGGAGGCAGGGCCAGGGAGAAAAGTCTTTAACGACTGTAGTCCCCTCTGTACACTCCACCTCCCTCTGCTCCCCACTTGTCTAAACCTGGGCTAACATCAGAATTTAACCATAAGCCCTATCAAATAGAAAAGTTTTGAGCCTAGTCTTAAAAGTAGACAAGGTGTCTGCCTCACGTACTAAAGCTGGGAGCTGGTTCCACAGTAGAGGAGCCTGATAGCTAAAAGATCTGCCTCCCATCCTACTTTTAGATATTCTAGGAACCACCAGTAAACCTGCAGTCTGAGAGCAAAGTGCTCTGTTAGGAACATATGGAACAATCAGATCACTGATGTATGATGGAGCTTGTTTATTAAGAGCTTTATTCCGTTTAGATGTAATTACAGCTTGAAATTAAGAATAATTGGAGGCGTGATTTTTGGATTTGCTGAAGTCTTTTGGATTGTCAGAAGAGCCGTGGAGCCTTTTTGCTCCAGGGAAAAACCGGAAGAAGATAGTGCCATCTCATCCTCGGAGTCACGTTAGATGTGTTTGGCCAGTTCTTGTGCCGTCTGTGTAGTCATGTTGGAATGTTAAAGCCCCATTCCTTAACTTTGCGGATATATGCTCTTTGTCGCCCTCTGAAGGCTTGGTGCGTAACGTCACTGTCGTAAAATCAAATCTCTCTCTGGGGCATAAGAGGCATGTTTACATTCCTAATATCAGGCAAAACAACGAAAACAAACTTTTCCACCTCCACACATTGAATAAATAGTTTTATCAGGACTGTATAACAACTTTATGCTCGACCAAACACAATAACCCTGGTGAAATCATTTATTACTTACCTAGCCATTAGCAGCACGGCTAGGTCAGAGTCTGTAGTTCATGCTGTTCTTTCTAAAAGAGCTCTCCAGCGAGGAAAAGACGGCCCAATAATAACTCTGGTCTTTGCTCTTGCTCTATCACGTTCTTCTATTCTTTTCCTAGATTCCTCTGATAAGGAATTTCTAGCTTTCTTTGGTGAATCTGCTGCTGCTAAACAGCGAGTCTACGTTATACAATTATGGCAAGCCAAAGGGATAAAAAATTGTGCATTTTAAACTCGCATTATGTCAGAATTCTGACTTTAATCTCAGAATTCTGACTTTAATCTCAGAATCCATTCATCCATCCATTTTCTTCCGCTTATCCGGAGTCGGGTTGTGGGGTCAGCAGCTTAAGGAGGGAGGCCCAGACTTCCCTCTCTCCAGCCACTTGGGCCAGCTCCTCCGGGGGAATCCCAAGGAGTTCACTGGCCAGCCGAGAGGTATAGTCCCTCCAGCGTGTCCTGGGTTTTCCTTTGGGTCTCCTCCCGGTTGGACGTGCCTGGAATACCTCACCAGGGAGGCGTCCAGAAGGCATCCTAACCAAATGCCCGAGCCACCTCAACTGGCTCCTCTCAATGTGGTGGAGCAGCGGGTCTACTCCGAGCCCCTCCCGGATGACCGAGCTTCTCACCCTATCTCTAAGGGAGAGCCCAGCCACCCTGCGGAGAAAATTCATTTCTTCTCAGAATTCTGAATTTCTTCTCAGAATTCTGACTTTATTCTCAGAATTCTGACTTTAATCTAAGAATTCTGACTTTATTCTCAGAATTCTGACTTTAATCTAAGAATTCTGACTTTATTCACTGAGACACAGACAGCAGCGCTGTTACGTTTAGCTTTTGTGAGACAGGCAGAAATGGCAATTTTGAGCTTAGTTTTCATCTAGTCTCGTCTCGTTAACAAAAACTCCCGAACGTCTCGTCATGTTTTAGTCACCAAAGACCTATTTTTAGCTCGTCAGCGTCTCGTTTTTGTTACGAAAAAAAGGGGCGTCAACGAAATCAATTCGTCATCGTTATCGTTGACGAAAACAACACTGCTCTAGAGCCCTTTTTATAAGACACACTGTGCCGGCAAATCAGCGCAATATTACCGCAACGTGTGTCTTATGAACGCGCCATGGCGGCATCACGTTCTGGGAATTTTGCGTCATTCGTGCCGCCACGCTTGACAGTAATATTGCGGCTTCGCCGGTCTTATAAACGCACATTAAGCCTAGGTGCCACAGAGGGAGGTGTCATGACCACGTGATGAATTAAGGCTGAGCTCTGGCCAGGAACTATATTGAAAATGAAAGTAAACACGGGCTTAAGTTTCACTTTTGTAAACAGAACCAGCTGAGATGATAAACTGGAGCGATGCAGAGTTCCAGGAGCTTCTCTGTTAGATCTGCAGCTCAGATCATCTGACAGCTCACAGGGACGGTGGATGACACACACCTGCGCGGCATCGATCGCAATAAAAAGCAATTATGTCCAAGATACACGGAAGTCCATGACAGTGCAGAGACCACCCCCATACCTCCTTTATGCCGCCATCGTGTAATCTTTTATAAAACGGACATGATTGTGCAACATTACCGCCACGGTCAGAGCTCTTATAAATGACCTAACGCTCCCTGATGCCGCATCGGCGTTGTGGCAAAATGGCGGCATTGTTTTATAAAAGAGGCTTAGAGGTGCAGAAAGGGTTAAATGACGTTCTCTCCTCGAGTCCTACTGCTGTACCGCATATGGACGGTGTGATTGGCTGTCACGGGAGACTCACGTGAGACAAACTATGCCGTCGCTGGTCATTAGCAGCACACATGTATATGGTTAGCAGCGTTAAAGCTAGAAGGAAAACGTTGCAGTCATATGCAAGACTCCTGTGTTTGCAATGCGACGTGAGTGACACAGAGGGTCCTGAGAGGATGACGCTAACTGTAGAAAAGCTGCACATGAAGAGAGGCTCTTTTATTAACGCCACCGTCATTTCACATTACAGCAGTCAAGTTCCCCAACAACACACCCACACACTTCCGGTCACCACAATAAAAGCGCTGTACACCACATCCTGTCTGACTGTATTCATTAAAATAAGAGTCTCACAAAAGTAGTTTACATGAGGATGGAGGCAAAAATAAGGTTGAGGACATAAGGAGCTATTTTCTTCCCCCAAAGAAACGTGTAAATCACTTAAAGTTAAGTTTGCTAATGAAATGAGTCCATCATAATAACGTTATTGGCAGTGCTGCTTTAGCGCTCAGCAGATAAATCATCTGTAGCTCATTAGAGATTTACCTGCTGATTTACCTTTCTCTGAGAGAGAAAGACAACTAGCCATGTTAATCATGGTTCTCTTTCTCTCTGAGTCTATACCATACCATTTTATTTCTAAAGCACATTTAAAAACACAGCATGGCAGCTGACCAAAGTGCTGTACAAGTACAAAATTAACACAGTAAGTGAAAACAACAGGAGCAACAATAAAAACACAACACAGTAAAACTAAAAGACATCAACAATGGGAAAAAGCCATGTCATAAAAGTATGTCTTTAAAGCTGATTTAAAACGAGAGCGTGATGGAGCCTGCCTGACTGAGAGGGGGAGTGCATTCCAGAGAGTGGGGGCAGCAGACATAAAAGCCCGCTCACCCCGTGATTTATATCTCATTGGTGGGACACAAAGCAACAGACGGTCAGCAGACCTCAAAGCCCGGGTTGGCACGTAGGGTTTACTGAACTCAGAAAGATATGCTGGGGCAGAACTGTTCAAAATCTTAAAAACAAAGGTCAGGATTTTGAATTTAATACAAAAATTTACTGGTAACCAGTGCAGACGTGCCAAGATAGGAGTAATGTGAGTGCGTCTGTTAGTATTAGTCAAAAACCTGGCTGCAGCGTTCTGAACTACCTGTAGTCGATTCAAAGCTGAACCAGGGACACCAAAGAGGATAGAGTTGGCATAATCCAAGCATGAAGTAATAAAAGCATGAATCACAAATTCCAAGTGCGGCTGCTTCAAGATCGGTTTTAGACGAACTAAATGGCGCAGTTGGAAAAAACAAGACTTAACCACAGCATTAATCTGAGTCTAACTTCCATTCAGAGTCTAAATTCCATTCAGACTGAGAGAAATCTGCAGCCTTGTACAGATATTATCAGCCTAGAGCAGGGGTCGGCAACCCAAAATGTTCAAAGAGCCATATTGGACCAAAAAAACAAAAAAAAATCTGTCTGAAGCCGCAAAAAATGAAAAGCCTTCTATAAGCCTTATATGAAGGCAACACAGGTTGTAAGTGTATATTAACTATATTAGCCTATTATCAAAATGACTACAAATACTTAATGAGCATTCATGATTAAATGTTTATTTCCTGCAGCGCATCCTGGAGAGAATGACACACCACGTGACTCTGCTGTAGATATTTGGTGCTTTACGTTTTAACTTCCATTACAATATTAATCAGTGGTATTAATTTGATCATTTCTTCTTGCGGCCCATCACAGCTCACATACCTGCATAACAGCGCTGTCTGTCTGATATCGATCACATCACACGACTCATCACAGGTAGTTGAGGACGCTGGAGCTGAATTAATGTCTTTGATTTGCTGATTGGTGACGTCACCTGTCGTTTTAATGGTCCTTGTCTTTGTGGAGAGAGGCATGTCTTTAATTTTCTGGATTATCTCGGTTTTGTTTTTGAAGTCTGATATTTTGATGAATGAATCCTTCATGTAATCACCATCCGTGAACAGTTTTCCCCGCTTTTATCTCTCAGGTTGCAACAAAACCTGCAGCAGTAGAGTTTGGAGATGTAATCCACTTCTTAAATCTACTTTTATAATCTGACACACGGGAGGCGACATGCAGCAAAAGCCAGCGGCGCCTCTGTTCCAGCAGGGTGAATAGCGAGTCTTCCGTTGTTTTGATTGGCCGTCAGATTGGAGGGAATTTTGGGTTATTAAAGCAGTTCAGAGTTGAAACAGCGGTAGATGTGAAGTCTCACAAGGTTTTGCTGGAGTTAAGTGAAGACTTGTAAAGCTCTGGGACATCAGACACGGCAAATATTAACTTTTCCTCCATGTTTGCCCAGAGATGTACTGAGAAGCATCCTGTCCCCTCATTGGTCAGTCAGTGAAACCTCCGCTGATTGGTCCTTGTTCGAGCGACAGCGGTGAAAAGTTGATGTTTTTCCAGGTAATCCTTCCGCGTCTACAATGAAAGCAAATAATTTGGTCCATTCTTCCTTGAATCCTCTGTTCTCATCAGCTATCTTTCTCTTTTTCCCTTTGGGATCCACGGCCCTGACACACCCGCTGGTTTGTTTACATCCATCTGCCTGGCACGCAGCCATATATCTATGGGCGCCGCGCTGAAACGTGTGTCGCAGGCTATGACGCAAATTTTCGTTGACAGAAATGTTAAAATTTAATATTTATTATGCACATTTTTACAGCATTGGAAAACGTTAAGAATACAATAATACAGATATAATAATAATATTATATATATAATAATAATAATAAGAATACAATATGGTGCAAGTCGAGTTAATTTATTTCATTAACAGCAAAAGGGGCCCAAGTACAGATGTATTGATTCTATTTTTTCTCTATTTAAAATCCTTGTTTTATTGATTTCATAACATTCTAACTGTCTGACATTTTGAATGTGGGGTTTTCATCAGCTGTAGCCATAATCATCACAATTATAACAAACGAAGGCTGAAATATCTGGCTTTGCATGGAACGAGTCTCTCATATATTAGTTTCACCTTTTAAGTTGAATTACTGACATAAATTAACTTTTGCTCCAAATTATCATTTTTTTTAAAGTTTGACCTGTAGTTTGACTGTAGCTAGATGTAAAACTGTATTTCACGGATAAACAGGAAAATAACCTGGATGCCAAGAGTGTACAAAGCTATTATAGCTGCTAAAATCCATCCTTCCCAATATTTATTTTTCAAATAATAAAGTTATCAAATGTTTAACAGGAACTGTAAATGGACTTTTCACATCTGACTTGGATTACTCTTAACTTTTTAATTTCCTAGAACACGATGACCCCAGCTGTTGCTTCGCTGTCACGGTGCAGCTAAATGCGCACTGAACGTCTCCGGTCTTCGTGAAGAGGGGGCGGGGATTTTCCGGGAAATTTCCGTGAGACAGAACCGCAACAGAACGTGACGTCACACCCTCGTTACTCTGCTTTGGCTACTGTCAACTAGCTAGTACTGTTATATGCTAATTGGAGAATATGAAACAAACAAACCTAAACAAAAGTACATACCTTTGTCCTTTGCACCTTTCTCTTGTTCTTTTTTCTCCCTCAAAACGGCGCCCCTCATCCTCGCAGGGGGTCAGCTGTTCACACACAGAACCCGACCTTACGTCCCACATCTGCTAGCAGGTTCTGAGCAGAACAGGGCAGGCAGCCGAGCTCAGAGTGGGATTGAAGACAGCTGGATGGAAATATCACTGGCTTTGTTCAGTAAATTAGCGTATTCTTTTTTAAAATATTGCAGAATACAGATATAAATTGACAGCTGAACGTTATGATGCTTTTTCTTTGGGGAGTGAGTGGTGGTGTGAACGCAGTTTGGCGCCCCCTTCTGGATGGCGCCCTAGGCGGCTGCCTAGTTCGACTGTAGCACGGACCGCCACTGCACACACGCACACGCACACACACCATATATATCAAGTAGTGTTTCTATGGCTACACTGTGATTTCTTAGTAGAAGTTCTATTTAGTAAGAGAAACTTTATTGTCTTTATCTGAGTGAATCTATAATTAATTCAATAGGTGAACTAATAGTAGCACATTCTATGTTAAAGAAAGTAAGATGTAATATCAGGAGAGGGAGAATGTTAAGTGGTTGGCAGCAGTGTGCCAGCTGATGGCCCCCTCCATGAGGCCACCACAGCTCAGCAGAACGCCAGTGTAGCTTCTTCTGGGGAGAAAAACACTTAGAGAGAAAATAAAGTTAACAGCTGAAATAACAGGAAATAATGCAATTAGAGAGTGGTGGTAGAAGAGAGTAGCAGAGTGTGGAAAGTGGTCAGTATGTCCTCCAGCAGTCTAAGCCTATAGCAGCATAACTACAGAGATAACTCAGGATAACCTAGCCTTTTAGATGGAGGCATGTGGGAGGCAGGGCCAGGGAGAAAANCAATGAAAGCAAATAATTTGGTCCATTCTTCCTTGAATCCTCTGTTCTCATCAGCTATCTTTCTCTTTTTCCCTTTGGGATCCACGGCCCTGACACACCCGCTGGTTTGTTTACATCCATCTGCCTGGCACGCAGCCATATATCTATGGGCGCCGCGCTGAAACGTGTGTCGCAGGCTATGACGCAAATTTTCGTTGACAGAAATGTTAAAATTTAATATTTATTATGCACATTTTTACAGCATTGGAAAATGTTAAGAATGTTTGTCCTCCTACAGAAACCATATTAAAACAAAAAATATATCCCCCATCCATTTTCATACATTTGTGACGAAGCTCCAGGGAGCCACTAGGGGTCACTAAAAGAGCCGCATGCGGCTCCTGAGCCGCATGTTCCCGACCCCTGGCCTAGAGAGACAGTTAGTCCTTTAAGGCCTGACACATGAAATAGTAATCAGAAAACTGTTTTTTAAATTTTGAAACATTTTTGACTAATATTAATACAACAATACAAAAATACAATTTGTACTTGGCAACTTTAGCTTCCACTAGAGGGCAGAAAACATGTCTATGATTCAATAAAGCAGCTTATTGAGGAAAAAACAAATCTTATTAAAATTATTAAAAAGAAAGAGCTCTTATAAACTTAGATATGTGTGTAGATATGAAACAATTGTTGTTAAAGGGTTAAATAGACATGTTTAATATTAAAATGTTGGTGACACACAATAGCTTTTCAATAACATTAAACATTACAAATAAGTAAGTAGAATAGTACATGTGGGAAAACAGTACGTTATTGTTTTTATCACGGATGAACAACACAAATTCGGGGGGGGGGGGGGGGGGGGGGGTAGATAGTCCCCACTAATGTCAAGACCAATCCTACGCCACTGCAATCACAAATCCATTTCCCTGCTCTGTGTGATATGTGTTCAGGATTGAATTTAGGGATGTTCCGATCACATTTTTTTGCTCCCGATCCGAGTCTGAGTCATTTGATTTTGAGTATCTGCCGATACCGAGTCCCGTTACGATACTTCAGCAAAGCATTAAAAAAGAAGAAATGAAGGGAAAACATGTCCAAGTTTTTCTTAAATTTTTTTATTATTATTTAGGTATGTATTTCTTTCTGTATTTATGTAATTTCCTTAGTTTATCTGCCAAAAACATCACTTGTTTAGGAAGTACATTAATAAAAAACGTGTTAATATTATGAATAAATTTAAAAGTAACTGAGATGCTCATATTTCAAATTGTTAATGTCCTCATTATGCGGCTGTGGAGTGATGCGCATTTCCGTGATCGGGAGGCACGTGTGTTAACAACACGTTGTTTTTGTGTTGTTTGCTGGTTGAAATTACGCAAGATTTTCACTTGTAAAGTATGTGTTTTTGATTGCTCGTTAAAAACGTGTACTTTTTGTGTGAGAGTCCCACGTAATGTTATGCGTTTGTGGCACACTTTGGGTTCCACAGCCACGGTTCCACAGCAGGCTTTCCCCGCAGCACCACAAAGCTACCAGCGTGTTCAGCTCAGGTGCTGCAGAATGAGAAACTCCGACATTTTGTTGTCGGCAATTTCTCTGTTTATTAACGTAATTTTCACTGTTGGCTGGCTCGTGTTTTTGTGAACTGGGACTTAACCCAGACCGATGGTTCGCTGTGGCGACGCCTGAAGGGAAAAAAGTCGAAGGAGAACGTACCGTAAATCCTCTAATATTGGCCTGTATTCCATTACCGGCCGGGTCTCCTATATTAGCCGGTCTCACTGTCAGCGGGGGTAAATAAAGGCCGGTCTCTAATAGTGGCCGGGGCTACTATTAGAAACAGTGTGTGTGTGTGTGTGTGTGTGTGTGTGTGTGTGTGTCTGTGTGTGTTTTCAGAGATTGACGGTAAAGCGAGCCCTCACTCGATTTTTCGAGGCGCACGTATACCAAGTTTTACAGTAACAGCGGACTACTGGATCATAATCTCCGGCTGCAAGATGAGCAGAAACAGAACGGAAAATGCTAGTTTGCAGTGATCACTTCATCACAGGTAAGGGCTTACTAAAGGTTTTTATGGCGTTTTATTGAACAGTTATTTAGAAACGCAGCTACATAAACAGCAGGTAAACAGTTTGATACTGTTTTCATGTGTCCTCACCGCAAATAGCTTTTAGAGTGCTAATGGTTTTAGCAGTTAGCTCAGTGTTGTAACGTGGCAGGTAAATAGTTTGATACTGTTTTCACGTGTCCTCACCGCAAATTGCAAACTGTTTACCTGCCACGTTACAACACTGAGCTAACTGCTAAAACATTAGCACTCTAAAAGCTATTTGCGGACCGCAAGTTGGTGAGGTAGTTGATGATCCATGCAGTCAGATGTTCGTCCACTCCTGCACCCCTCATCTTCTGCTGCAGTAGACACGGCTGGATGGTGTTGAAGGCACTGGAGAAGTCGAAGAACATGATCCTCACAGTGCTTTTTTGCGTCTCAAGTTGATTCAGAGCCCGGTGCTGCAGGTAATATGAGGGCGTCCTCCACCCCCATGTTTGTTTTTTTATGCAGACTGCAGATAGTTCATCTCTGGGCTCACCACTGAATGCAGATGGGTGAGGATGAGTCTCTCCATAGTCTTCATCAGGTGGGAGGTCAAGGCGACTGGTCTGTAGTGGTCTGGTTCCCTGGGATGTGACGTTTTGGGGACTGGAACCTAGGGGTGTTCCAAAAAGGGTACTTCACGATTCTTTTCGATTATGGGAGCTTCGATGCTTCGATTATAATGGTTGTTGGTTCGATTCGATTACTGGTGCCACGATTCTTCTTTGTCTACATTTGTAAATAAAAAAACCTATCAATTAACTCAGTTCCTCTAAAACTACTCTCAGTAACTAAATACCTTTTTTTACATTTAACTATTTTTCAAAGACAAAATCTTATTTTATGACTGTATGACTTGTGTAAATATTTGCACTTTGACCAACTTAACTTCGATCAGGAAAAGCTTTAAACATTTAAAACCTGCTAGGGAATCATTTTTTTCTCTCCTTCCTTTACTTTATTTAACAACAGAACATTATTAGAAAACAGTTCAATAACATGCAAAACAACATGCTATCACCTCAACTGTCTTACAGCTTTTGAGATATTCAATTCAATTCAATTCAATTCAGTTTATTTATATAGCGCCAAATCACGACAAGAGTCGTCTCAAGGCACTTCACAAAGTAAACATTCCAATACAGTTCAGTTCATTAAGCCAATCAGTAAAAAAGTTTCCTATATAAGGAACCCAGCAGATTGCATCAAGACACTGACTGTGTGTTGATACAATCCTCATACTAAGCAAGCATGTAGTGACAGTGGGAAGGAAACCTCCCTTTTAACAGGAAGAAACCTCCAGAGGATCCTGGCTCAGTATGAGCAGCCATCCGCTACGACTCACTGGGGATTGAGAAGACAGAGCAGGCACACGCACACCCCACACCCACACACACCCACACCCACACACCATATAGATCAAGTAGTGTTTCTATGGCTACACTGTGATTCTGTGAGATATTGAATAACATTTCATTTCTACTGGTAACAATTTAATGGTGGCATGTCTATAATGTACGGATTGGCAATAATTCAGTTTAAATTACGTTCACAGATAGAAGTGTTTGTGAATTATATACTACAACGGCTTGCCATAGCCCTGGAGCGGTGTGTTGCGCAATCTCGTAACAACAACAACGTGAGTCCCGGTAGCTGCTGTGGCTCTGCTCCATAGCGCTAGCCTAGTGAACTAGACCAATTCTTGCTTTGCAGAGTTTGGTCTAGGCACGCTTCATTGGAACCCTCGCAGCCCAAACCACTGCTGTGTCTATCCAATCACAACTCGCTATAGTTTTGGTTGGGCCAATCACAGCGCTCTATATTGTGGGCCAATCACAGAGCGGGAGTAGCCGATGACGTCAGCGCTGCGGCCGCGAACCCAAGCAATATGGCGGCAGCGCCGGAGCCACGTTCTTTTGAAACGGCTTTGTCATCAACATTGGATTATTTAGACTCCAACGTGCGTAAGTCTGTCAGCTATACTTAGCGGCTTCTTATTTTTATCAAACAAAGTAGTGCAATGTCCCAGTACACCTGATATTCACATGTTTTTATACAAAAACGGCAGAAATCATTGACGCCATTAGTGGGTCCCGCTTTTCCATCGCTGTGATTACGTCACGTTGTTCGTTACTCTGATTGGTCCTAGCGCTATCCAATTGCGTGCTGACATTTTGAAAGACAACCGTAGATCCCGCCTCACGACTGAGAGCCGTCAATGGTTCGTGGCCAGACTATATATTCACATATATAGGATGGCTTGCCAGGCTACCATAGCGCTGCAGACAGCTACGAATAAACAGGATGGTGGGACTTTTCTTCCGCTTGTAGAGTTTAGTCATTCTTAGTTCCAAAATCATCGTGTTCTCTGGAACCCACAGCGTGAGTCTGCTGTCCGCTAGCTTAGTTAGCATTAGCCAATCTGCCCGTAGCTGCGCGTTTGATCCCAAACTTTGGACCGTTTCTGCTGGTTCCTCTATTTTCCTCCACAGCACCTAGATTACCACATTGTGCGCCAGTAAAAAACATCTTCCTTACACAAAAACAAATAACTTACATTTGTTAAGGCTCCGGTTACGTGTATTTTTGTTTAGTACCGTCTTTGCAACAAAGCTTTCACGTTATTTATTTTTTTAAGCATCGGCGTTCATTAATCAATTCTGAATCCTCACGTGAAGCTTTGCGATGCATCGCCACATCGATGAAATGCACCCACCCCTACTGGAACCACACAGGAGGTCTTCCACAGGATGGGGACCTGCTCCAGTCGAAGGCTCAGGTTGAACATGTGTGTGACCACTTCACACAGCTGGTCAGCACAGTCTTTGAGCAGTCTGGGGCTGATTCCGTCAGGACCTACTGATTTTCTGCTCTTAAGCCGCCTCAGTTCTCTCCTCATCTGGCCAGATGCTGGGGGGGGGGGGGGGGGGGGGGGGGGG
>SSNS01000805.1:112533-155623 GCA_006937985.1 Aphyosemion australe
CAAATGTGTAACGTGTTGCAGGTTCTTCTTAACAATTACCAATACATTGTTGAAAAACTGTATAAAATTGACAATTGTCCAAGTTCAATATAGAAAAAATAACATCTGAATTAATTAGCCTTACTGCTTATTTACAAAAGTATTTAATTTTGCTGAACTGCCACCAAACACGTGGGACATAAAAGAATGCCTCAAAAAAAAAGAAACTTCATTATGTTTTACAGGTCGCTGAGTAATGCTGAAAGTTTCTATTGTGAAGCTATCTAGAGAAGATGGCTCTGGATATAGTAATAAACACTGCATGTTGTGATCACTGCATTGTCTCATGTGAAACTAGGAATGATAAAGAAAGAGAGAAAGAAAGTGGGATATTTCAAGCCAAAACTAGGCTTTTGACACAAATGGGTAACTTCTCTCAACTTTTTTAAACATGCGTAACATATAATAAGTTCAAAATACGTATTATTCCTGTTTCTTTGCAGTTCTGCTGTAGTCTGCATGAGCAGTTCAAATGGACTGCAAAAAGAGTCTAAACAATGTCCATTACCCACACATGGCTTTCAAGAACTGCATTAAATTCAGAAGGAAAATCTGGGAAGTTTTCATAGCTGTCAGCTATTTGCAGAACACACCCACATGTGTGTCCGATTGGTCTTCTTGAGAACGCTGTCATCTCTTGAAATTCCACATGAATACTCTTCGTTACTATAAGATCAGATCCAGTGCAGAATCCCATACATTCCTGAAGTTTAATGTCATCCAGCTCTCTTATTAATCTTTTGAGATGATTTTGTACTTCCTTTTGATTTGGAGTCAAATCCACAGCAAATTTCAGCAGTTGGCTGACCTTTTTTGAGGTTGGTTGCAGGTCTGAGAACAGCTTGGTCAGTTCATCTGGGCTGAGGAAAAGATGTGGATGGATGATCTCCCTCCAGCAGTCAATGACGAACATTGGTTTTTGGACGAGCTCTTTGTGCTTTTCGTCAAGGATTGTAGGAAGAGTCTCAGCAGTGATTCTTTTTCTACAGCCATAACTGTCAAGTACTTCCACAAGATCATCTTGGTCAACAGCAAAAAAATCCTTTACTGCTTCCCTCAAAACCTCACACTCTTGGCTGCTGACAGACTGTAGAAAATGTGTTTTAAGATCACTGTAAACAGTATTGAAAAGCACCTGTTCAAGAAAAGGGATTGCACGTTTGTTTGGAAGATACTGACAGTCTTGGTAGCCTTTCAATAGGATCCTTCCAACTGCCTTCCATTGTTCAGCAGGAAAAACATGGCGAATGAATGGCACTTTAACTGTTGTACCAAGGGTGCATCGCTCATAGAATTCATTCCAGAAGCAGGTAAGAACATCTCTAACTATCCCTGGCCCACTGCCTGCTTCTTCGGTGTTGTCTGGAAGAATGCGCTTCACATTCAGTGTTTTTCTCATAATCGCTGCATCAGAGAAAGCAGTAATAATGTCTTGTAAAGTGTTAGTATGATGTACAGTGACTGTTATTACATCATCTGGATTAGCTGGACTGAGAGGTAACAGAAAATAGATTAATGTTTCTTCTGGAACTTCCTCAGCATCAAGAATGGGAATAAAAGTCATTTCTGATTCATCTGCAACTTCTGAACCAGTGTGCACTTGAATAGCATTACTCCGAACTTCCCCCACTTGTAATGGATTTATTTCACTGCTACTGCTTTCTGACACAAGCACGACTTCAGATGTCTCGTCATCTTCTTCTGGATCTTTTAGTTTTGTTGCAATGTAGAAGCGTAACATTGTTAACTTCGCTGCTTCGTACATATCGCCAGTTGTTTGGCAGGTGTCATCAGTAAGTTGATTCTGTTTAAAGTCCCAAACCTCAAACTCGAAATCTGTTTCAGGTCCCTTAGTAGATGTGCCATCAGGGAAAAATAGTTTTCCTTCCTGAAGAATTTCTTTTAGTCCAGCGTCAATGACCATTTGAATTTTTCTTGTGCAACCACCCTGCGTCGCTCTCAACTGTTTAGTTGTTTTTCCATCACTGTGTATCCATCCTATCTCAACATTTCCTGTTGTTTTTTGCTTCTTTGTCTTGTTCTTTCATGCGAGGTGTTCTCCTTTGGACTTTCCTTCTTGTTTTTAATTTTCTCACGAAACCTTTGCAGAAGTCCTTGTTTTCTTTTTGAGATGGGTTGTTTGCTTCTGCAGAAATTGAAGAAGGCAATTCGGTCTCCATAGGAGGGGATGTAATTGGCCAGAGTTGCGTCATCCATCAGCGCTATGACATCACAGTCAATCTGCACATAAACAGAAAGAAAATAATTATTTTCCATAGCGTCCCATTTTGGCACCTAAATGTACTGACAATATTTAAGGTATCAATTAAAGGGTCCTCTGCGCATAATCCACTCACAAATGATGCTCCACAGCCAAAGAACGATGACGTAGAAACAGGAAAAGGCCAGAGCACTCAAAGTGAAAATATTTAATGTGTGCGAGCACACAAGATTAACGTTTCGACACAAATGGTGTCTTCGTCAGAGTAACATCTGAACATCAAACTGACTTCAATATTTATACAGGTGAACTTGATTAGAGAGTGTCCCTAATTGGACACACCTTCCACATAAAGAGGAGTGAAAGTTCACAAGTTAAAGATAAATAACCCCTAAATATACTTTTAGGCAAGCATCATCAATATGTAGCAAAGTGTATGCCAACATTATAAAACTCAAGATAATACTAGGAATAGAAAGAAAATCTCACATAATAATAGTTTGAAATGTTTTCTAAAACAAACAAGAATCCAACCTAGCACATCAACAGTCAAGATGTTTACAATTGCATCAAATATAACTAATCTTAGAGAAAGCATGACATCCTCATTTATTCCTGTGGGTTCTAAAGTATTTAGAGTATGAATCCAGAAAGCCTCTCTCTTCAGTAACAGCTTGATGATATCACCCCCTCTGGTGGGAGCAATGATTTTTTCAATTCCCCAAAACCTGAGGGAGGCTGCTGATCCATGATGCGCTTCTCTGTAATGGCGTGCCATAGCGTAGTCCATGTTGTTATTCCTAATAGCCGTTTTGTGTTCAGAGATCCTCATTTTCAAAGCTCTTTTGGTTTGTCCCACGTATGCCAGTCCACATGGGCATTTCAACAGATAGATCACATCCGTAGAATTGCAGTTGACAAATGATCTGGTCTTGTGCCAGGGTTTCTGCAGAAATCAGCAAAACAAATTTAATGCTTTTTAATGCCATATTTTTACCCTTTTAATGCCATTAACAAACACACATGAGAAGCCACGGATATATATGTACATAAAAAATCCTCTGGGAACTCAATGTATGTCTCTTTCAATGTTGGGTCACTGCTCAGAACCTGCCAATGTTTAAGAATAATATTCTTAATTCTCCCTGCTGCTGGAGAGACTCTCTAGAAATTGACAGTCTCCAGCCCAATCACAGCTGAAAACCCGCCCAATCCAAAAATAACCAGCCCAATCCACAAAGTTGCCAGACACCGGTGAAAACCCGTAAAATAATCACAATGGCAATGGAAAACACTCATATCACCAAATTGCCACATATTTGGTAGATTAATAGGTTATGATAAATTTGCAACCAACAAAGAGCACAACAAATTAACTAAATTGGCTGGACATATTGCAAAACACATCATTATTATTTATTACTAGTGATGCTGGCAACCCTTGTTCGATGCTGATAAACGCACAAGACCTGGCTGAACAGCACAGAGCAGCTGAATGATCATAGATTTCAAAACACACCAAACCACAAAAAAAATAGTTTTTAAATTAACAAGCAATGCCTTAGAATAAGTGAACTACAGTTAAAAAAAATCAGTCACTGTGCAAATAGGATCATGTTACAGAAAAAACACCTTACCTTTACGCAGAAACAGCTTCAGTCTTCCCATAAACTTGAATAATGTTGAGAACTTGAAGAACTATTTACAGTCACTGGAAGCCATGGAAGCTGGCTAATACATCTTTGAATCAAATCTCCCCAACAGCTGCCGGGGAGGTTTGAAAGTAGCGGACGTCAGTCCGTTTCTGCTCAGGCCAGAGCGCACATCCATGAGGCTGGAAAGGAGCTGTAATCCCATGCGATTTCTGGTGTCATCTTTTAGCAGCGTCACCTGGGAAAACGCTCTCTCAACATGTGCATTTGATATTGGCAGAGTTAGTAATCTGATGACACCCAGTGCTAAATCTTTGAAACACTGGTTTCCTCCAGCATCTTGAAATGCCTCAACTTCCAGCCAAATAGCATCAATGGCTTGATTACTTGAGAAGCCGGCTGATGCAATGTTTCTCCACTGGCTCTCGAAGGTGCCCACTGAACAAGAGAAAAACTCAGCAGGCAAGTCTTTTACTCCTGGTCTCTCTGTTGTTGACATCACCTGCTTCGGACAGAAGAGCTCCAGTTTGCGGAGCATTTCCATGGATGCAGGGAGACGCATTTGATACTGCACAAGCACCTCTTTTATAAAATCTAAACAGCGCACTGAAATTCTCTCCTTCTGCTCTGGCGCTAATGTACTGGCTTCCAGCTTTTGTTGGAATGAGAAACCCAGGTCTGCATCCTGATGTGAGAGGTAAAGGCTGGATGATTTAAGGTCAAGCTCCCTGAGACGGCTGTCGCTCATGTGGAGCACGCTGGGCTTCACAACTCTCCTCAATGTAGACATGTACAGCCTGTCAAGATCCCTGAAAACGCCGAGCGAATCTCCTGTTTCCAGCTGGAAATATTTGTTCACAGTTTTGATTTCCATCAGCACGGGCTGGAGGAAGTGCAAATACAGACTGTTTGATTTGTCACTGTACATTTCATTCAAAAGCCTGGCTGCATAGCAGTGTTCAGCACTGGATACCAAACTAAAGTGCAGCTTGAGGGCATCTTCCTGATCTAAAATTCTGTCGATACAGTCTGAGATCACCAACCAATGGGTTGAGCTGGGTGATATGAATTTCAGGGGACAGCCACCATCATTGATGGCCTTGTAGACAAGGTTATAGTCATTCTGGCGTTTTGCTGAATGTGCAAACCAGTTGTATGTTTCTCTTATCATATATTCAAGATTGCTAGGAAGACGCTGCATTGCTTTATTAGCAACAATATCCAGTGAGTGGCAAACGCAGCGAATAAGCTGCAAACTTGGCTGCTTCTGTTTGAGTAATGTGAAAACTGAGTGATTTTTTCCGACCATAACACTTGCGCCGTCTGTAGCAATCCCAACCATATTTTTGATGTCCAGGCCGCATTCACAAAGGAAAGAAACTATTGCATCTGATATGCCACGAGCATCAGCGCTGAGAAGCTCAACAAGCCCCAGGTAGGTACTGACAAACCTGCCGTGTTTCTGTGAGCGGTACTTCACACATATGCAGAGAAGCTTGTTCACTGATATATCAGTGGTTTCATCCAGGTAGAGAGAATATGGAGACTCACCAATATCCTCCTTTAATTCCTCTGAAATGTGGCGCGAGAACAGACTTTATAACAGCTGTACACTTGGTCCTGTGCATTTTGAACGCTCCCATCTCCTCCTGGAGAATATCTGAGAGGTCTTCCACAGCACTGATAAACGTGTGGCAGGCAACGTAGGTTGCAATCCTAAGTTCACAGCGTTTTTGGTCATCTTTGATTGGGCCTTGTCCACCAGATCCCACCGGCACAGCAAACAATTTGATACTGGGCAAACAGTTGGACTTGTGCTTTTTTGTGGCGCCATGTTCCTTCAAATCATTAAGGTGGGCTCTTATATCTGTTTTGCAGTACCTGCAGCGAGCTTTAGAGTCATCTCCTGGGCTCGGCCCAATCCAGGTTTTTAGTTCAGGGTCACTCTCCCATTCCTTCCTAGAAATTAAATGTTCTTAGCATTTCCAGTAGCTTACTACTGAACATGTTAATGAAATAAATTAAATTCTACTGTTCAGAGTTTAACTGTGGATATTTAGATACGTTATTTTGACTAAGATGAGTGATATTAATACAAACCTTAAATGTTACTGAAATGTAGGTCAATTTTTCCATAAAATATGAATTAACTATAAATCAGATGGGAACGAGGGAACTAGACAACACCAGATTAATACATATTATTGAGCCTTTTATAATAAGAGCCTCATAATTTAGTTGTTTTATTTCATACTTTAGCAGCAGACCACAATCTCAATTCACTTTAAACGACGTTATCAAATAGAATATTCAATTAATTGACAGAGGATTTGATAGAATATTCAAATACTAAAATATTTGATAACTGCAGTCCTATTTCAGACCTTTAACAGAACAGAAATACAAACCGTGCCAACAAGAAGAAACAAAAACAACCTGCACCAAACCAAGGTATGGCTGAGAGGGGAAAAGATTACAAATACAACCCTGCAGTGTTGTGCCTAAATGAGTTCATTGAACCCTCATTAGTTTTTTTTGTGACCGTAAGTCGAATTTGCTCGTATTTTGCCTGATGAACGTTAAAGTAAACGGGTTTATGAACGACAGTCTCTTACAGTTCGAGAGCTCCAGATCTCCACGGAGCTAAAGCCTTAGCTAAAACATCCTGTTAACCAGACTTCATAAAAAGTAGACCCTGTAAATGCGGCTGCCATAGGCAGTAGCGGTCGATGCTAGCCTGGCAAGCCATCCTATATATGTGTAAGCAAGAATTTGGTCTAGTTCACTAGGCTAGGTCGATGCGGCATCTCCTCTTCAATGTCTATGCTGTGGAGAACAGATCTAATGAACAAATCTACACTCATTTTAATAAATGAAAATGTTTTTTTATTTACACTCAAAATCAGAATCAGCTTTACTGCCAAGTACGTGAATGACTCACATTACCAGGAATTTGCATCAGTGGTTGCTTGTTTTTGTGTTTTCATTATGCACTACTAGTATTTGTCAGTGTGTTTAAGTAATTATAAGAACTACTTTTGGTTTTAGAGATTATAACAGAATTTGTATGCCAGTGCTCAGGGCCGGATTATGATTGCAAGGGCCCCTGGGCACGAATTGCCCAAACCCCCCCCACACACACACACACAACGTCCCCCCCCACCCCACCCCACACAGGAACATTGGCCGACCAGACACTCACTTCCTCCTTCTTCCTTGCCCTTAAGGCAGGGGTCGGCAACCCAAAATGTTCAAAGAGCCATATTGGACCAAAAAAACAAAAAACAAATCTGTCTGGAGCCGCAAAAAATGAAAAGCCTTCTATAAGCCTTATATGAAGGCAACACAGGTTGTAAGTGTATATTAGCTATNAAAATAATCTGCCGACATAATATTAAAAAAGAACCGTCAATGTGATTTTCTGCCAAATTCAGAAAATGAGGATTAAAGTCCCTTTGCTTAGAAAATAAACCAACAGAGTTTATTAGGAAATGATTAGAGATCATATTAGAATTTATTATGAAACACCAGAAACAACAGAGTCTATATGAAAATGGTTCTAAGTGTTGTAATGGTTAGTGAGTGCTATTGTAGTCTACTGTTCCTTTAAGAGAGGCGGAGGCTGAAGAATGAAACTGAAAGTTGGAGATGTGGTTTTATCTCAGTTGTTTGTTAAACTACTCTAATAAACCGCTGTTGAGGACAAAAACTCATTTTGTCTGACGTTTTAGTTCAGCACAAATATCACAATAATAAGAAATGATCTTAAGTTACCTCGCGTTTGTAATACAGCTTTAATTAAAGCTCCCAGTGAGCTGCGCACGGAGCGCAGATCAAATGCTCGGAGGAAGCGCTCCTGCAGCAGCTGCTGCTGACGCGATCTCTGATGGGTTATTGAAAAAATGTTTGTGTCACTGAATCAGAGCAAATTATCAACAGTTGTTGTTTTCAGGGAGATTCTTTTTTTTTTTTGCAAGTTAAAGGCAGGGTCCGTAAGTTGATGTTATCAGAGCAAGGAGGGGGAGATTTTAAAATTTGAAAGGCTGTTACCAGTGTTGCCTAGCCTAGTGAACTAGACCAATTCTTGCTTTGCAGAGTTTGGTCTAGGCACGCTTCATTGGAACCCTCGCAGCCCAAACCACTGCTGTGTCTATCCAATCACAACTCGCTATAGTTTTGGTTGGGCCAATCACAGCGCTCTATATCATGGGCCAATCACAGAGCGGGAGTAGCCGATGACGTCAGCGCTGCGGCCGCGAACCCAAGCAACATGGCGGCAACTCGGAAAACACGTTCGTTTGAAACGGCTTTGTCATCAACATTGGATTATTTAGACTCCAACGTGCGTAAGTCTGTCTGATATACTTAGCGGCTTTTTATTTTTATCAAACAAAGTAGTGCAATGTCCCAGTACACCTGATATTCGCGTGTTTTTCATACAAAAACGACAGAAATCATTGAAGCTAGACGCTATTAAAGCCTCCCGCTTTTCCGTCGCCGTGATTACGTCATGTCGTTCGTCACTCTGATTGGTCCTAGCGCTATCCAATTGCGTGCTGACATTTTGAAAGACAACCGTAGATCCCGCCTCACGACTGAGAGCCGTCAATGGTTCGTGGCCAGACTATATATACACATATATAGGATGGCTTGCCAGGCTAAGTGTTGCCAGATGAAATTGACAGTCTCCAGCCCAATCACAGCTGAAAACCCGCCCAATCCAAAAATAACCAGCCCAATCCACGAAGTTGCCAGACACCGGTGTAAACCCGTAAAATAATCACAAAGGCAATGGAAAACACTCATATCACCAAATTGCCACATATTTGGTAGATTAATAGGTTATGATAAATTTGCAACCAACAAAGAGCACAACAAATTAACTAAATTGGCTGGACATATTGCAAAACACATCATTATTATTTATTACTAGTGATGCTGGCAACCCTTGTTCGATGCTGATAAACGCACAAGACCTGGCTGAACAGCACAGAGCAGCTGAATGATCATAGATTTCAAAACACACCAAACCACAAAAAAATAGTTTTTAAATTAACAAGCAATGCCTTAGAATAAGTGAACTACAGTTAAAAAAATCAGTCACTGTGCAAATAGGATCATGTTACAGAAAAAACACCTTACCTTTACGCAGAAACAGCTTCAGTCTTCCCATAAACTTGAACAATGTTGAGAACTTGAAGAACTATTTACAGTCACTGGAAGCCATGGAAGCTGGCTAATACATCTTTGAATCAAATCTCCCCAACAGCTGCCGGGGAGGTTTGAAAGTAGCGGACGTCAGTCCGTTTCTGCTCAGGCCAGAGCGCACATCCATGAGGCTGGAAAGGAGCTGTAATCCCATGCGATTTCTGGTGTCATCTTTTAGCAGCGTCACCTGGGAAAACGCTCTCTCAACATGTGCATTTGATATTGGCAGAGTTAGTAATCTGATGACACCCAGTGCTAAATCTTTGAAACACTGGTTTCCTCCAGCATCTTGAAATGCCTCAACTTCCAGCCAAAAAGCATCAATGGCTTGATTACTTGAGAAGCCGGCTGATGCAATGTTTCTCCACTGGCTCTCGAGGGTGCCCACTGAACAAGAGAAAAACTCAGCAGGCAAGTCTTTTACTCCTGGTCTCTCTGTTGTTGACATCACCTGCTTCGGACAGAAGAGCTCCAGTTTGCGGAGCATTTCCATGGATGCAGGGAGACGCATTTGATACTGCACAAGCACCTCTTTTATAAAATCTAAACAGCGCACTGAAATTCTCTCCTTCTGCTCTGGCGCTAATGTACTGGCTTCCAGCTTTTGTTGGAATGAGAAACCCAGGTCTGCATCCTGATGTGAGAGGTAAAGGCTGGATGATTTAAGGTCAAGCTCCCTGAGACGGCTGTCGCTCATGTGGAGCACGCTGGGCTTCACAACTCTCCTCAATGTAGACATGTACAGCCTGTCAAGATCCCTGAAAACGCCGAGCGAATCTCCTGTTTCCAGCTGGAAATATTTGTTCACAGTTTTGATTTCCATCAGCACAGGCTGGAGGAAGTGCAAATACAGACTGTTTGATTTGTCACTGTACATTTCATTCAAAAGCCTGGCTGCATAGCAGTGTTCAGCACTGGATACCAAACTAAAGTGCAGCTTGAGGGCATCTTCCTGATCTAAAATTCTGTCGATACAGTCTGAGATCACCAACCAACGGGTTGAGCTGGGTGATATGATTTTCAGGGGACAGCCACCATCATTGATGGCCTTGTAGACAAGGTTATAGTCATTCTGGCGTTTTGCTGAATGTGCAAACCAGTTGTATGTTTCTCTTATCATATATTCAAGATTGCTAGGAAGACGCTGCATTGCTTTATTAGCAACAATATCCAGTGAGTGGCAAACGCAGCGAATAAGCTGCAAACTTGGCTGCTTCTGTTTGAGCAATGTGAAAACTGAGTGATTTTTTCCGACCATAACACTTGCGCCGTCTGTAGCAATCCCAACCATATTTTTGATGTCCAGGCCGCATTCACAAAGGAAAGAAACTATTGCATCTGATATGCCACGAGCATCAGCGCTGAGAAGCTCAACAAGCCCCAGGTAGGTACTGACAAACCTGCCGTGTTTCTGTGAGCGGTACTTCACACATATGCAGAGAAGCTTGTTCACTGATATATCAGTGGTTTCATCCAGGTAGAGAGAATATGGAGACTCACCAATATCCTCCTTTAATTCCTCTCTGAAATGTGGCGCGAGAACAGACTTTATAACAGCTGTACACTTGGTCCTGTGCATTTTGAACGCTCCCATTTCCTCCTGGAGAATATCTGAGAGGTCTTCCACAGCACTGATGGACGTGTGGCAGGCAACGTAGGTTGCAATCCTAAGTTCACAGCGTTTTTGGTCATCTTTACTGGGCAAACAGTTGGACTTGTGCTTTTTTGTGGCGCCATGTTCCTTCAAATCATTAAGGTGGGCTCTTATATCTGTTTTGCAGTACCTGCAGCGAGCTTTAGAGTCATCTCCTGGGCTCGGCCCAATCCAGGTTTTTAGTTCAGGGTCACTCTCCCATTCCTTCCTGTACAATTTCTTGTATTTTCCCCACTTTGGCATGTTCCAAACGTTTTCAACTTCACCTTGTACGCAGCGTAGCTTCAGTGACTCTGCTAGTTAAACTTGCTTTACACCGCCGACGCGACGTCGTGGACCGTGACCGTGAGTGACGTGACTGACGTGAGTGTAAACAACTCAACGTGACTCATGGTGAGTTGTCAAATAAAATAATGTGATTGAGTACAACTAATGTCAAACATTTCACAGATTTTTTTTTACCTGTTATTGTCAGTTTATTTATTAATTAGATTTTTTTCCACCATAAAATCGGAGAGTGTTGTTCTGTTTTCACAATATTAAAAAAACGCCAAATGTGGGCAAAAGCAGCCCAATTTTCATCCACCCGCCCAATGCATTTTTTCCCCGCCAGGTTTAACTAAAAGAAGCCCAATTGGGCGGAAACCCGCCCAATCTGGCAACCCTGGCTGTTACTCTTTCCCCGGCCTTCCTGAATGAGCCAAAAGCCACGCCTCCTAACGTGCACATGCAGGGAAAGCCGAGTCAAGAGAGAGAACATCGAAAACGCAGCGCTATTGGTCAACGTGGTAGGCTTGCAGAAATGATTAGTTTAGCTGTAAAGCCAGGGGAGGGACTTAGGAGAAAAATAAAATATGAAAGATGACTTACTTTTTCTCATAAAACAGGGTCAGATGATCACATTTAAGCATTTTTAAAGTTATTTTAACAATTCCAAATACCCTGCCTTTAAGAGAAGAGGAACGTCATTAATGTCCGACTGGCCGACGTGCGCAATCAGTATCAGAAAGGTCAGACAGAACTAAATGTAAATTAAAACGACACATTATTTTAAAAGAAACTTGTTTCATATTGAACAGGAATCTAAATTTATTTCAGTTCCCACTCTTGCCCACTCCCGTTGATTATTTTTCCTGTTTTGTCCCAGTAACGTGATTATAAATTACTTGACTCCCATTTCACGGGAATCCCACAGGACTCACGTGACCCACTGGGATCCCAAAAAATTGTCAGCCTCTAGGATGGAGTGGTGTGTCTAAAGTATATATGCAAAAACTGCAGATTTAAGTATTTGTTCATTTATCGCAAGTAATATCGATATCGCAATATTAAGCTGTTATCGCATATCGCAGGTTGTCCTAATATCGTGCGGCCCTAGGCAGAAGACATTTTTTTTGTTAAACAGCTCACATAAAATCAAACAAATTGTTTCTTGTTATTTAAGATACATCAAAACCCATTAAATTATTACAAATAATGGACCCCCCTTATTGTTGTGTGCTTACTGACTTGTATAATCACCTGTTCTGATGTTTCTTTTCTTCTCTTGTAAGTGTTGTTGCTGCTCAAGGAGCTCCTGATGTCCAACTCAATGTCTTGTTTTTTAACTCCAGTATTTCAGAAAACTCATTTGACTTGCAGAGTCACCAATCCTGCTGCTTCCTCTGTTAATATTTGAATCTGCCAAATGAAGGGGGGATGTATCTACAGTCTTCCTACATGCAAATAAACTAAGGTGCAGTGTTATTCAATTCAAGTCTCAAGTTGCCAACTCATATTGTTTGGATTTGATTTTTTATGGTTTTAGCTATTCTTCAGAATAAGTACAGTTGTGCCAATACGTTTAGACATCCTGGTGGATTGTATTTATATTTTTTGGATCCCCTCTGAGACCGTTCACAGTGTTTTACAGTGCAAAGGGCGCGGGGTACATTAGACCTCACCAAGTCTGGTGGATGGTAATATGTGTGTGTGTCCCCACACCCTCTGAGGGAAAGGCTCTCTGCCGGCCGCCGGCTTCAGACCGCTCGCAGGGGATGGCAGGGAGTGAGTGGAGTCGGATTTCTAGAACGGGCAGGGCAGGTCTGACTGACCCCGCCAAGACTGTGGGAGGATTATATGATATGAAAAATGACCCGCACTTGTATAACGCCTTTCAATGTCAGAGGACTCCAGAGTACTTTACACTACAGTGTATCATTCATCCATTCACACAACACACACACACACACACACACACACACACACACACACACACACACACACACACACACACACACACACACCATAAAAATATAAAAACAACAATGATAAAAACAGACTAATCAAAGATCAATAAAACAATAAAATAACAAGATTTAACCACACACACACACACACACACACACACACACACACACACACACACACACACACACACACACACACACACACACCATAAAAATATAAAAACAACAATGATAAAAACAGACTAATCAAAGATCAATAAAACAATAAAATAACAAGATTTAACCAACATTAAAAGCCAGGTAAAAAAAAATGTTTTAAGCTGTGCTTTAAACACGTCCAAACTCTGAGCAGTTCTGAGTTGTAAAGGAAGGTTGTTCCAGAGTTTCGGGCCAGCCACAGAAAATCCAGTAATCAGAGGGTTGTGGGATTGATCCCGGCTCCCAGCAGAGAGCACTGCTGCTGTGTCCTTGGGCACTTATCCCACCTTGCCTGCTGGTGGTGGTCAGAGGGACCGGTGGCACCTGTGTTCGGCAGCCTCGCCTCAGTCAGTTTGCCCCAGGGTAGCTGTGACTACAGTGTGTGAATATGTGTTTGAATGGATGAATGATTCACTGACTACGTTTACATGCAACCAGTATTCGGGTTATGAACGGGTTAAGGTCAGTATTCGCGTTTCTGAAAAATTCGGAATAACCCGTTTACATGCACAATTAGAGAGAGTTACCCCTGTATACATGGAACGTTTAATATCCCGATTACATAGCATCAGGACCAGGACGTACGGGCTACGTTAAGACGCAATATGCGTCATTTCCTCTTTTCTTCCTGTATCTAAAGACGACAACAACAGCAGCAGCATGCAGATAATAGATCATTTGGAGCTAATAGTGATCGTCTTTGTTTGCGCATTGGTGTGCTGAAATACAGTGGTTTCTTCATTGCTCCAAAAATTTGGTGTGCTGCATCTCGCCATGTTGAACTCTACGTGTTCACTTCCAGTACTGGCACATACAAGACGTTCATCTACTCAAAAGACCAAGATTCCTTGTAAATAGAACATGCGCAGAGCGCACCTTTTGAAAGGGTTATCCCGATACGCCTTTACATGACCTGATATTGGTGTTAGAAAAGGGTTACCCCAGGGGTAATAACCCGGTTTTTGCCTGTGTTTACATGGTCTTGCGGAACCGGGTTATTGCAAATAACCGAGTTTTGAATGGGTTATTGGCTGCAACAACACAAAATGAACACTAAACTAAAAATAAACAACAATAACATAACCCCGGACAAAATAACCCCCCCAACACACAAGAAAACACAATAAAACAACCCCGCATTAATCCCCCAGGATGCATGCGGCCCTGCCCGGCCTAACTGTGGGCAGGGCCGCCACAATATGTTTGCACAAATCTCGGAGATTTCTACTAATAAATGACCGGAAAAAGTACCAGTACTTATCGTACCCTGGAAATAAAGTCCCGGTACGCTGAGAGGTAAAAATACAAAGTGCCGGTACTGTGTGCCCACTTAAAGCACTGGTTTAGGTAAAGTTTAATATCTTGCCTTACCTGTTTCATCTTCATCTGACGTTACAGACCGCAAGCTCATTTGAGAGAAAAAGGTGGTTGTTTTTGCACATTTAGCTGCATCTGTTTCCAGCGCTTTCCTCTTTTTAATTATTGCCTTCTCCGTGCCACCCTTGCTCCTTCTACTTTCCATCTTTCCATCACCACCTGCCGATTACACTGCGTGTCACGTGGTGCGCCTCGCGCCTGCTAGGAAAAAAAAACCGAGAGCTGCAGGTGGATTCAGAGGCAGGCAGGAGCAGGGAGCGTATGAGATCAGCCCAGCGGCCCCAGTGCCATGACTGAACACCGTCACAGAAAAATAAAATAATTTAAAAAAAAGAGAACACCGGCCCATGTGGCCCAAACATCATGCGGCCCACCGGGAATTCTCCAGACCCTCCCCATTAGCAACTCCGGGCCTGACGAGGGCGCATGTAACTGAAGGTAAGTATGGGTGGGGCTCCACGGGTGAGTATACGGTATGAAGACGGTTCCTGTAGCATTAACCGTAGGGCATGCCTCATATGTGTGGAGACCAAAGGATGGGTAGGTGAACATGTGTCTGGGTTGTCTTTCTCTTGCAGACCATCTTAGTGACACTGGGGAACTTGACTGTGAATCGTCATGGGGCAGCTCCTGCTCCTCGTCCAACCGAGGTTCATTAGGGGCTGTCTTGTCATCCTATGGCTGTGCCAGGATGGGCGTGGCCAATTTCTCTACTTCAGTCCCCTGTGGTTCTGGGGCTGCTCCAGGTAATAACTAGATTTCCATCTGCCTTGGAATATTGTCATACTCTTTGTTGGACTCTGGCGTCCCATGCCTGAAATGGGCATTTTTGTTTGGTGTTTTATACTGATGAGTTCCAACAGGTGCCATTAATGCAGGTAACAAGTGAACAGCAAATCTGGAAACACTAGTCACACAGTCGCACTGGTAAAATGTACTTATTTATTTGTGTGTTTATTTTTATTTATTTGCTTTGTTTTTTACTTAGTATTTATCTAGGGTTAGGGTTAGATTGTTGCACTATATGACCCAAGTTCTATAACTTTTCCTTTTCTTTGGACAAATATGCCACAAAATGCTTTCACAAAATTTGAAAAGTGACTTAATTAAAAGAGAATTAATGCTTAAATGTTTTGCACTTTCAGGTGCAACCTTGTTTCCTACTTCAGCCTGGTTCCTCCCTCAGATTGTTTAATAATTCCTTTTTTAAAAAAGCCATTCAAACAGCAAATATTATTGAGAATATACTGTAGAAGTAAAAGCTGCAGTTGGATACGAGTGTGGAGTAAACGGGTGGCAGCAACTGGAAAATGCCAGAATTCTGAGGGTAATAACTCGCCGCAACATATTGAAAAACAAAAAAGAACTATTAACTAGTTCATTTTTGGAACTGTGAATTTAATCATGAACTATGAGCTGAACTAGTTCATTTTAAAATGTATGAACTGAACTTTGAACTAGTTCATTCTTAAAATGAACTTTCCCAACACTGGCTACAGCATGAAAAGAAACATAAACTGAACATGGACAGTGTTTTTATGTATTTATTTGGCTTCCAGAATAGCAAAAGCAAACATTACAGGGTTTATCTCATCTGGCCACTTCAATATTAACATGCTTTTTGTTTTCTACATCATTATTTTTAAAGAAGAAAAGTTAAATAGCATAAACTGGAAAACAAAGTTTCATTGTTTTGCAGCTTTAAAGTTAAAGTCCCATTAGTCGTCATACACACAGGTGTGTAGAGAAATTACATCTCCGCATTTGACCCATCCCCTGGGGGAGCGGTGAGCTGCAGACACGGCGGTGCTCAGGAACTATTTGGTGGTTTAACCCCCCAATCGAACCCCTTAATGCTGAGTGCAGCAGGGAGGCACTGGGTCCAATTTTTAAGGTCTTTGGTATGAACAGACTGTGGATTTAAACCCACAATCTCCCAGTCTCAGGGTGGACACTCATACCACTAGACCACTGAGCTGGTAACTTATTCAAGTGAAGCAACATATCTGAAAATAGGAATGAAATTCCATGTTTTCAGATTCAGTCCAAGCCTTTTTCAAGCCTATATATTAGAATTCTTATCCTAATCATGCACCATACAGGTAAATAACAGTCCACTAACTACTATGTCTATTTTGTCATTTTAATGAGCAGTTTAAAAGAAAATCTATAAAATGTAAAACTGCCTTTAAACAACTTCAGTTTGAAATAATTTGTTGAAATAAGGCAGTAAGAATGTTTAACTATTTTTGTTTTATAGTGGAATGAAAAATCTAAGTTCTAATTATGACGGATAACACATATAAAGTAAATAGTTAAAGACCTAGTTATAAAAGAAAAAAAACCTTCAATAAGCAGATAAATTACATTAGAATAAAAATAGAACGAATTTTTCTGTATTCTTCATTTTTATTTCTATGCTGTCCTCAATCACTCTGTCATCTCCTTCAGACAGACTTTTAACAACATTTGTCAGGAAAAAAATATAAACCACTTTAACATGTCAGGTAAACAACAGCAGTTGAGTCAACTGAGAAAGTAAACAATAATAAATTTACCAAAATAAAAGAATAAACAAAGCATTTAACCATTGAGACAATTTGTGGTTCAAATGTGTGATTTTTGATAATTTTTCCATTCATTTAATAATGCTGCATTAAACTCAAAAGGAGATTAGATGTAGTAAGAGTTGTTGTGTCTGCTTCTAGTTAGACTGGTTCTGGTTTGCAGCAGATCTGAAGAAGATTCTGAAAACAAGAAATCTAACAAATAAAAACAGAATGTTTTTGGTTAGTTCTGAAGATGTTGAAAATATCTGGTGCCAATGCTGAGGCTGCTGCTCCAGTAAAAGTGAATTTTTTAAAAAATTATATAAAGATTTTTGGTCCTGACAATAAAATGTTACATTTTAAAGGAATGAGTTTTTATAGCTTCATTTATAATTTTCCAAAAACATTTTGGTGTTGGTGCTATTCTAAAGTGGAATGAGAAAATGCACAGATCTTTTAACTTCTGGGTAGTTTCAATTTAAGCCATTTTGCTGGTATTTTTAAAAACTGTAACAGAAAAAGTACTTTCTTTCTTCACAGTTTTTAGCCACCACAGTGTGAAGGTAAGATATGGATAAGGCTCCACAGTGTTGTGTTGGCAGGGGGCAGACAGGCAGGTCAGAATATAACACGCGTGCCCCATTCACCCACAGCCATTCACCTGCCAGGAAACGCAGGCCGGTCCACGCCTACAAGGAAGAACAAACAACAAGTACAAGTCAGATTCATGAAGGCTGTTTAGTGGAGATTTTTACTGAAAGTGCAATTTTTTAGCTTGTGTTTCTTTTTGCAATTAGTGGCTGAACCATGTGGGTAAGAAATTAATCACCAAGCAATCATCTTATGACATTAGAGCAGGGGCTTGTGGTAAGAAGGTTTCATTTCAGTACATATCTGTGTTTTCATTATTTATTTTGTGCAGTATGATTATTGTTATGAGTTTTACTGAAGCACCCTGATGAGCATTTATTTGTCTGGAAAACGAGTCCATATTCACTATAAGTGATGTGTCATTCACAAACAAAACGGCTCTTTGAAGTGACAAACGGAGCTTGCTCTTTCGTGGAGGAGCCGGACCGAAGTAGTCTCTCTCCCTCTCCCTCTCTCTCTGTCTCTCTCTTTCTCTGTGTGTGTGTGTGTGTGTCCATCCATCCATCCATTCTCTACTGCTTATCCGTAGCCGGGTCGTGGGGGCAGCAGCCTAAGAAGGGAGGCCCAGACTTCCCTCTCCACAGCGTCTCGGGCCATCTCCTCCTGAGAGTGGGTCCGTGAGGGTGGGAGCAAATGATTGACACCAAGAAACTGAACCAATGTAGCTACGACGAGCTAACCAAAGCTACACGGAGCTTGGAGACAGGTAGCTAACCTGAAGCTAATGGAGGCTTTTGGCCGCTTTTCGCCAGAAAATAAATGCGGTTGAGCAACTCAAAAGTGAAGCACGCATCAGCTCAAAGAGCTGCGGTGTTTATGTGCTCTCCCTCAGAGAGCTCTACAGGCAGCTAGGACTAAGCCTTGCATGTGAGCTGAGCGACCACGCGGTTCGGCTGCCCTAGGAGAGCTTGGCACTGTGGAAAATGGTGGACTCAGCAACACAAGCAGCTGCTTCTGAGCCCAGAAGATGTAGTTATCCTTCTCAGAAGAGGAGCGACCATAAAAGATCTAAAACCAGAGTGAGTTTAGGTCATCACTGGACATGGTGCTGGCTGCTCACTCTGCAGTGAACCTGGCATCCCGACAGCTGGAAACCTTGTTTTATTGTTGCAACTACAACCTCCACACACTAGATGTCTCTTTAGTGTTCGTGTAACTATTCATTTATTTATTTATTTGCTTTGTTTTTTTACTAATTCCTTTGGGGCTGATAGTTGAACTTTATTTCTATAACTTTTTCTGGGCGAACAAGTCAGAAAATCCCTTCACAAAATTTGAGAAATGACTTAAAGAAAATAAAATATTTTACTTTAAGATACATCCTTGTTCCCTACATCAGCTGGGTTCTGCTTTATATATATATAGGCTATATATATATATATATATATATATATATATATATATATATATATATATATACTAGTTCGTTTTTAAATCTAAACTTAGCTCAAAAATTTTAATTATGAACTATGAGCTGAAATAGTTTGTTTTAAAATGAACTTTCCCAACACTGCCAACAATCGTAACCACATCTGAAGCTACGACCATGGACACCTTCCACTGTAGTATGACACACATTGTTCCCCAGGAAGCAAGTTTGAGTGAGAGGAGTCATTTTCTAATGAATCTAATGTTTAACTAACAATCCATAATTAGAGAAAAGAATAAAAGATGCATTTGTTCTCATATCAAGCATTGACTGCCTTGAGTTAAAGTTAAGAAGTTAAGTACAGGACGTCCTTCAGATCCCGAGACCCATCCATCCATCCATTTTCTCCTGCTTATCCGGAGTCGGGTCGCGGGGCAGCAGCTTAAGGAGGAAGGCCCAGACGTCCCTCTCCCCAGCCATTTGGGCCAGCTCCTCTGGGGGAATCCCAAGGCGTTTCCTGGCCAGCCCAGAGGTAAAGTCCCTCCAGCGTGCCCTGGGTCTTCCTTTGGGTCTCCTCCCGGTTGCACATGCCATGAACACCTCACCAGGGAGGTGTCCAGGAGGCATCCTAATCAGATGCCCGAGCCACCTCAACTAGCACCTCTCGATGTGGAGGAGCAGCGGGTCTACTCCGAGCCCCTCCCAGATGACCGAGCTTCTCACCCTATCTCTAAGGGAGAGCCCAGCCACCCTGTGAAGAAAACTCAGTTCGGCCGCTTGTATTCGCGATCTCGTTCTTTCGGTCACTACCCAAAGCTCGTGACAATAGGTGAGGGAACGTAGATCGACCGGTAAATTGAGAGCTTCGCTTTTCGACTCAGCTCTCTCTTCACCACGACAGACCGGTACAACGCCCCCATCACTGCAGACACAGCACCAATCCGCCTGTCAATCTCACGCTCCACCCTTCCCTCACTCGTGAACAAGACCCCAAGATACTTGAACTCCTCCACTTGGGGCAGGACCTCGCCCCTGACCTGGAGAAGGCATTCTACCCTTTTCCGACTCAAGACCATGGTCTCGGATTTAGAGGAGCTGATTCTCATCCCAGCTGCTTCACACCCGGCTGCGAACTGCTCCAGCGAAAGCCGGAGATCACGTTCTGATGAAGCCAACAGGACCACATCATCTGCAAAAAGCAGAGACCTGATCCTTAGGCCACCAAAACGGATCCCCTCACCACCTTGACTGCGCCTAGAAATCCTGTCCATAAAAGTTATGAACAGAATCGATGACAAAGGGCAACCTTGGCGGAGTCCAACTCTCACTGGAAACGAGCCCGACTTACTGCCGGCAATGAGGACCAAGCTCTGACACTGGTTGTACAGGGAGCTAACAGCCCGTATCAAGGGGCCTGGTACCCCATACTCCCAGAGTACCCCCCACAGGGCCCCCTGAGGGATGCGGTCGAACGCTTTCTCTAAATCCAGAAAACACATGTAGATTGGTTGGGCGAAATCCCACGCACCCTCCAGGACCCCCCCAAGGGTATAGAGCTGGTCCAGTGTTCCACGGCCAGGATGAAAACAACATTGCTCCTCCTGGATCTAAGGTTCGACTATCCGACGGACCCTCCTCTCCAGAACCCCTGAATAGACCTTACCAGGGAGGCTCAGGAGTGTGATACCCCTGTAGTTGGAACACACCCTGCGGCCCCCCTTTTTAAATAGGGGGACCACCACCCCAGTCTGCCAATCCAGTGGAACTGCCCCCGATGTCCACGCGATACTGCAGAGCCGCGTCAACCAACACAGCCCCACAGCATCCAGAGCCTTAAGGAAATCCGGGCGGATCTCATCCACCCCCGGAGCCTTTCCACTGAGGAGTTTTTTGACCACCTCAGTGACCTCAGCTCCAGAGATTGGAGAGCCCAACCCAAAATCCCCAGACTCTGCTTCCATCCTGGAAGACGTGCCGGTGGGATTGAGGAGGTCTTCGAAGTACTCTGCCCACCGATTCACAACGTCCCGAGTCGAGGTCAGCAGCACACCCTCCCCACTGTAAACAGTGTTGGTAGTGCACTGCTTTCCCCTCCTGAGGCGCCTGATGGTGGACCAGAATCTCTTCGAAGCCGTACGGAAGTCTTGTTCCATGGTCTCACCGAACTCCTCCTATGCCTGGGTTTTTGCCTCCGCGACCACCCGAGCTGCATTCCGCTTGGACTGCCGGTACCTATCAGCTGTCTCCGGAGTCCCACAGGCCAAAAAGACCTGATAGGACTCTTTCTTCAGCTTGACAGCATCCACTGGTGTCTACCAGCGAGTTTGGGAATTGCTGCCACGACAGGTACCGACCACCCTGCGGCCACAGCTGCGGTCAGCCGCCTCGACAATAGAGTCACGGAACATGGCCCATTTGGACTCAATGTGTGATCCCGAGACCACACATGTTTAAATGTTCCTAATGCAACTATTTCATCAATGTACAGTAACTACCCACAGACCTCCATACTGCTGGCCTCTATGACTTTGTTCATCACATAGTCCTGTTCCTCTCCAGGCTCCACGCTGAGCAGATCAAAGCGGAGTTTGCTGTTGGTGGATGAAGTGAATCCTCGACAGTACTGAAGAGCCTCCTCCCAGCTCTTGTTCTCCTTCACTAGAAACACGTTCTCATTCATGCAGATGAAAGGAAGACTGATGTCACAGTTTTGGCTAACTAGATCCTTTGTCACTGAGTTCATAGCGGCACAGTTGCCATTTGCACTTGGCTCACCATATGCCCAGGGTGTATATAGTGAGTATCCTGAGATATAGCTCCATGGGCTACCTGCCAAACAGATGTGGAAAATGTGCACACAGGATTAACAGACAGTCTAAAATAAAGTCAGTCATTTCTCCTGGTGTGCCTTGTAGCTAAAACACATCAAACTGTATTCAAAGTAAAGAGAAAAAGTAATTTAAAAATATTTACCTAAACTAGCTCTTTGGAGTCCAGTCCAGGTGGGAAAGTTCTGCTGTTGAACAGCATAGTTCACATTGTTCTTTTCCAGTTTCACCAGGTGGCCGTATCCTTGATTGATGCAGTAATTCTGAGCCTGGATATAAGTAATTTCTTCTGGTATGAATGTATATTCAGTTGCGTCATTGCTCTGACAGATGACGAAGAGTTTTATGTCACAAGGTTGGGTGTAAACGCTTTCAAGAGAAAAAGACAAATAGACAAATAAAAATCACCACAATAAAATAAATTATACTGTATATATTTTTACAAAATCACTCTTAAGAAAAGATATAAAGATAATCAGAATTTTTGTGTATTTTTGTACTTGGGCATACACTTGATTTGTTCTCCTCATACACCTAAGTAAAATAAAGCACAGGGCAGATCTGCCTCAAGCTCCTGACAAATATTTATTTCTTTTTAACCAAACAATAATCATTTAAAGACAAATCAAAAACAGTAGTCAAGTGGTCTCAAGGGGTGAACATCCTCAATTTTCAGGTGGATGATTAAAACACAATGACATTACAAGCTAACAGCTCTAATTATATGCTGGACCAAACACACACAAGGTCGCATGGTGTGAGGAGATATAATGCATGTTGTGTCAGGCTGCTGGTTTCATCTCTGTACAAATTAGACTGGGTGTGTGCCTATCCCATGGTTAAGTTGCCAGGGCCAACATGAAGAAAGGTAGGTTGCTCTAACAACCTCCACTTCTATGCAGTTTCTATTCATTCTATCCTATTCGTGGTGTGACGTTTATGAACAAATCAAATCTTTTGAACTGCTCTTTAAAGTGAACGATGTGAGCCTAATGCCCCCCCCGCCCCCCCCCCCCCCCCGCTCCCACGGATATTGCTCTGCTTTGAGGGCTGTTTAACTCAAAGAGCTGTGCAAAAGAAGAAGATATTTCATATTTCATATAGCTCCTATCAAGATAAAAACCACAAGGCGTCTTACAAGAACAAAAAAATAAATAATAAAATTAAACATGATTTAAAAAAATTTATGTGTATATATATACACACACACACAAATTTTTTAAATCATTTGTAATTGTATATATATATACACATACATATATGTATTTATATATACACAAATTTTAAAAATCATTTAGAATTTTACACACACACACACACACACGCACGCACGCACGCACGCGCGCGCGCACACACACACACACACATATATATACAGTGCAGGCCAAAAGTTTGGACACACCTTCTCATTCAATGTGTGTTCTTTATTTTCATGACCATTTACATTGGTAGATTCTCACTGAAGGCATAAGGGCTATTTGATCAAGAAGGAGAGTGACGGAGTGCTGCGGCAGATGACCTGGCCTCCACAGTCACCGGACCTGAACTCAAAAGGAGATGGTTTGGGGTGAGCTGGCCCGCAGAGTGAAGGCAAAGGGGCCAACAAGTCAAAAATCACATACCAGAAATTTTACGAGAACAAATGAGTGCAGGTAATTTTTAAAAAAAGCTCAAAATGTTTTATTTATCAAGAAATGTATTAATCTAAGTGATTTCTTTCTTTGGTTATCATAGCAAATGAATTCTTTAAACCAATGGTATCTGCCTAGGACATAAATTGAAAATTGTAATTTTTCATTTGGATTTTAATCTGTTGGGTTGTAACGTATGTTGTAAATTGTTTTAATGTATTTGATGTTTGTTGTAATGTTTTATGTGTTTTATATGTTTTTATATGGTATATTTTCAATGTTTGAAGTAATGTTTACTGCTATGTAGAATTAACTACAACAACCAATTATAGGATAGTATTGGACTGAAAGACTGTGAACCAGAGACAACAGGACAGAAGTGAAGGTTTGTGCATTTAACAAAACATTTAATAAATAATCAGAGCTGCTGTAAAATATTCTCCAGTCCACATCCAGACAGAATCATCCTCTCTTTGTCTCATGATCAGCAGCAGCTGGGATGTTTATGCTCACAACGTTTTTCTTTTTTTTATCAACATTCTCACTTTCAAGTGCAGCGCACTCCTCCTCTTGTTCTAACTTTTTTTCTTGTGCTTATTCTCATCCATTTGGATGCATCTCCACCTCCATGTTTCCAGCTGCCTGTCGGCACATCTGACTACTGGTTGTTCAGATGCTGTGAGGTGTCGGATACCTCGTCTTTGTTCTCTCCTCCTGCCTGGGCTAACGGTAGCTGACGGTGATGTGTGCGCGGCGCGCAGCAGCGATGCGCCTTTTGCGCGTTTGGAGAGAATGAGTACTCGTGCGCAAAACGAGGCCCCTCATGGAGCGCATGTTCTGCATATATCGGGAGGGGCCCACTTAAAGCTCTGGATTTGCTCAAATAAGATGTTTGAGCTCAACGAGGTTGTAGTTCTCTTGTGGTACAAGCAGAGCGCGCTGGGAGTGCAGCTTGTAATGAGCGCGCGCGATTTTTTCAGTTCGGAGGCGCGGAGCAGCTGGAGAAACATTTCAATGATGGAACGTAGGAGAATTTTTGACGTAACACCGGTGCGCAGAGGTGCGGGTTTCAATGATCAACAGGAAAGAGAGGGGTAGAGGGGGAAACAGCGAGCGAAACAGGGAGGGACCAGTCACCAGACTGTTAGTAAAGTTTTGAGCAAAACTGCTGGAAAAGTGTGGGTGTTCAGCCTCCTCATTAGAAAAAGTGTGGGTGTTAAAACACCCACATCCCCCACGGGTGTGACGCCCATGAATAACCACTCGTTACAACCAAGGTATGCAAAGAGCATCTCTGAACACACAACACGACGAACCTTGAGGCAGATGGCCTACAGCAGCAGAAGACCACACTGGGTGCCACTCCTGTCAGCTAAGAACAGGAAACTGAGGCTACAATTCACACAGGCTCACCAAAATTGGACAATAGAAGATTGGAAAAATGTTGCCAGCTAGCCTGCCTGCCGGCCGGCCGGCTGGATGGCTCCATGAAGATTTCAAAAGATGATTATTAAAAATATAACATAACAGAATATTCAGAGGCTCATTCAACAGTATAACCTGTACACTAATTTCAAGTTAAACCTATTAAATATGTGAAACACATGATCCAAAAGCTAAAGAACAGCATCAATTTACTTTCTGTTTCCACTGTAGACTGTAGCACAGCTGTTGCTGAGGGTTTTAGGTGTTCCACCAAGCCAGAGTCCACCAGCCACCCCAGGATCAATCCAGGCAAAGTATTCCAACAGGTTCAAACTGACAAGATTGGATTGGTTATAAAAGGTGGCCAGACCCGTGTGGTATCTTTAGGGAGAAAAAAAAACATGTTACAATATATTGATACATTTTGTGGGTTTTTTATTGTTGATTTTACTCTGCATTTATTAGAATGTATACATAAAGCGTGTGTGGTTAGACATACAGTAGCTGAAGTAAAATAATTGTGCTCTGCATGTCGGTCCAGCCACGCTCCACTGCAGCCTCAGCAGGTCTACCATTGGCCTGACTAGTATTGTGTTATGCCATTCCCAGCCTTCTATCGGTTTGGTGGGCCAATCACAGCGCTCTTTGGCATCAACTTTGGACTATTAAGACTTGGGCTTTTCTTTGAGTCAAGAACAGATAGAGGTACTCAAGTCCTTTATTTAGAAAAAGGATGTATTTGCGTCTTTTTCAACAGTGTATGGCAGACTGCTCCGTTAACTGACATCAACGGCAGCAGTAGCTCGGGAGGTATAGCGGGTTGTCCAGTAATCGGAGGGCTGTAGAATCGATCCCGGCTCCCGGCAGAGAATGCTGCTGTTGTGTCAAGACACTTAACTCACCTTGCCTGCTGGTGGTAGTCGGAGGGACTGGTGGTGTTTGTGCTCGGCAACCTCGCCTCTGTCAGTGTGCCCCAGTGCAGCTGTGGCTACATTGTAGCTCATCACCACCAGCGTGTGAATGTGTGAATGAATGAATGAATGATACTGTAGTGTAAAGCACTTTGGAGTCCTCTGACTCTGAAAGGCGCTATACAAGTGTGGTAGCTGTGAGTACGTCATGTTGTTCGTTGTCCAATAGCATGCAGAGACAGTTTGAAAAACAATCGTAGATTCCGCCCCGTGACGGAGATCTATCTATGGGTCATGGCCAGACTATATTCACATATATGGCTTGCCATGCTATGTGGCTATGGTTCTTAAATTAAATTAAAGTAGAAAAGAAAATAGTGTAATAACAATATGAGTCTTTGGTTAAAATCTGGATTAGGACTATTTTTGTAATCATAATGTCAATTACTGGATCGTCTGAAGTAGCGGTAGAACGATATATCAGTTAGTCAATTTAAAGTCAGGCACATACCTGGACAGCCACATGCTGCAGCAGAATTTCATTTAAACGCATATTTAGGTTCCTGCAAATATTTACAACTAAAATGTATTTTTATATACAAGTTTTACATATTTAATACTCAGTTAATTGATTTGTTTGATTAACTTTAGTTGGATGTTTGATTTTAACACTGAGTAGTGCACAAAATTAAGATTTAACATTTGGTTACATTCAGTGTTCAGAGACTGATTAGGTTAAGAAATGTTGTGCATCAACTGATGTTATTAGTGACATTTTAGCATGCAATAAGGTGGAAATGAAAATTGGCCTCCAAAAATCGGCAGCACATATCAGCCATCGGCTGAACATGACCTCTACATATTGGCATCGTAAATATAAATTGACCTTTATTCTGAAGATAACAGCAATACCTGTATGACATTAAAATAATCTTAACTCATTCTTTAAGTTTCTTGAGACAGGATATAATACCCACTGGTGGTCAAATTAATATTTTTTTTATAGAATTCTTTTCAATATCACTGTCATGACTGTTGGGTAGATGTGGTTGTTTTTAGGTTTGCAATACACTGAGCCCTCCCTTTGTCCTTTAGCCACCCTGCAGGACACTGGGGTGTTACACATGAGGGACGGAGGAAGATGCACTTTATTTCTCCCTTATCCCACAAATTAATGTGAAGTCCAAACTTTTAGACTATTTTTAAGTTAATGCTGTCCAAAACAATTTTTTTTTATTTAGTCTGCGTACAGAAATCAGTGAAGTTTCATGCAGAATTTTTTGTGACGTCAAACGGCTCAGAGTAAGAATAAACTCTATATGTTTATGCAGATTCCCTATTTAAACAAAAAAGCAAATTATTAAATAAATAATAAATAGATTAATTAATTAATTGATTAATTAATTAATTAATTAATTAATTAATTAAATGAATTAAGAAAATTGAGCAAAACGAATAACTGAGAAACACAACATAGATGACCAAAACAAGTGCTTTGTGGACAATTGTGCTCAGACAGGATTTTTAAAGTTTCATGGTTAGGCCAATAATTAAAGTCTGTAATATACTGTAATATGGGCTCCAGGTGTTCCTGCTGCAATTGCATTTGAAGTTTTGGTTTGTTACCATACCATTTTATTTAATTTGGCGCATTTTCCCACACCGTGTCAGCTGCCCAAAGCGCCGTACAACAAGGGTAAAAAAGAAAGCATACATTTCAACAAATTTGGAGACCAATAAAAATGTAAAAACAAAAACATTAAAAACATTAAAAACTATGAGAGAATAGCTAACCCAGTCATAATGAAATTTAAGGAATTCACAGATTAAAAACAGTCATAAAAAAAGCCAGGGCATAGAAGAGGGTTTTTAACTTTGCTTTAAATAACAGCCACAGAAGACGCCTGGCGCACCTCTAGTGGTATAGGACATTCCAGACTGCCGGAGCTGCATACACAAAGGCACGTTCACCCCTTTTCTTTTATCTCACTTTTGGAGTACAAAGAAGCAGGCGGTCGGCTGACCTCAACGGTCGGGTTGGCATGTAAGGCACCAGAAGATCACACAGGTAGGTTGGTGCCAGACCATTCAAGGCTTTGAATACAAGAAGTAAGATCTTAAATTTAACTCTGAATGCAATTGGTAGCCAATGAAGAGCAGCTAAAATAGGGGTGATGTGGTTGCGTCTAGTAGCCTTCACTAGGAACCTAGCCACTGCATTCTGGACACCCTGCAGGCAATTTAAGGCTGATGCCGGGGCACCAATCAGTAGGGAGTTTGCGTAGTCTAGTCTGGATGTAATAAATGCATGCAGTACAGACTCCAGGTGTGGTTTTTTCAAGATTAATCTTAGATGTGACAGTCGGCGTAGTTGAAAAAAGCATGACCTTATCACCATGTTTATTTGCGGGGTCACTGTAAGGCTAGCATCCAATTTAACATCCAGACTGGTTATGCACTGCCTTAAATGAAGGTCATGAGTGTCCGGGGTCGGTGCTGAGCGACCATTTATCTTTACGTCGAACAGAATCGACTCAGTTTTTGAGTCATTCAATTTTAGGAAGTTGTTTGCCATCGAGTCCTTAACCTCACGCAAACAGTCTTGTAGCTTTGCTGATGTTTGTGTGCCATTTGCAGACAAATATATCTGGCAGTCATCAGCATAAATGTGATAACTGATTTGGTGATGTTCAAAAAGTTTTCTCAAGGGTAGCATATAGATGCAAAATAAAAGCAGACCCAAGACAGAGCCCTGTGGCACCCCCCAACTCAGTGGCAGCCAGGGGGACTCGCAGTCTCCAATCCAGACACAGAAAGACCTATTGACCAAATAAAAGTGAACCCACTTCAGGGCCGACCCAGAGATACCAACCCAGGATTCGAGGCGACTCAGCAGGATTTTATGGTCCACTGTTCTGCTGGCTCTTATTAGAATAAAAAAATTGAACAATTTGAAATGGCCATTTTCATAACTTGTGATCAAATGTTACTCAATTAAACATTTGACAAAAGTTGGTTCAAATGCAGTGAATGTTTAAAATTTAGTATTTTTTTAAAATTAATTAATTTTTGTCTAAGATGCACACGTTAGTGAGCATTTCAAACCAAAGCTGGGTTGTTTTTTTTGCAGGTCACAAGCCATCTTTTTGTCACATGTAGATTGGAAATAACCTTTTTCTGACAAAGTCCATTGAACTATCAAACAGAAAATGTTAAATTATTGGCATACTGTGTAATATCCATTTATGTAAAAGTATTAATTTAACATGATTGAAAGTAAAACAAAACTCACTTTTTGCAGTAGAATTGTGCATAGCTCCAGGTGCCACCATTAACCATGTTGTAATTTAGTGACACCACAGATGTTAGTCCTGATGCAATGTTGCTGAAGATGAGGAGTCCGATGATGCTGCTCTTCATCTTCAGAGGTCTGCTGCACAAAAATCTGACTTAGGTGGTGATCTAAGAAAACAGGTTTTTGTTAAACATCTGACATAAAATCCAACAAATTGTTTCTTGCTATTTAAGGTACATCAGAAGCCATTAATTTATAACACACTAAAGCATAACTTTATCCCCCCATCGTTCTAAGCACCGGTGTGTCTTCTCTGTGTAGTCACCTGTTCTGATGTATCGTTTATTCACTTCTCTTGTAAGTGTTGCTGCTCAACGAGCTCCTGATGTCCAACTACATGACTTGTTTTTTAACTTCAGTATTTCAGAAAACTCATTTGACTTGCAGACACAATCAAAGTCACCAATCTTTCTGCTTCCTCTGTCGATATTTGATTACTGCCAAGAGAAGGGGGGATTTATCTACAGTCTTCCTACATGCAAATAGACTAAAGGATCATGTTTTACAATTCAAGACTCAAGTAACCAACTCATATTGTTTGGTTTTGATTTTATATGGTTCAGCTTTTGTTCAGATGAGGACAAATTAAGATTAGATGTTTCCAATTTAATGTATTGAATGCTGTGTCTGGAAAAAGTACTTGGCCCTGGAGAAAAAAAATATATATCTGTGCACCAGATAATTTGTATGTGCATAAGGAAATGTGTTATAATTTGTTGTAATTCCATTTGAAATTGGCAATGAGATCTAATCTGTTGCTGCTTGGTTCAGCAGAAAATCTACCCAAGCCCTGATAAGGGAATCACTTTTATTCATTTGTACATCTGGCCAACTATGTGCACTGAGATTGGATTTTAGAGCAGTAAAAATACAGAGCTGACCCAGAAGGCTTCCCCCCAATAAGAACAGTACCAGACTCTAACATGTAAAACAGTTTCTCAAATGAGATTTGCAAACAGAGCGGAACATTCTGTCCGTGACCCTAGGCAGTTCAACAAGCTTTCTGTTTGGCTGCTGCACCGAGAAGACGTGTTTCGTGCAAATAGGGTGTAATGTGCAGCGGGGTGAGAGTCGTTCAGAGGAGCAGTTTGATGGATGGGCTGTGATCTAAACATTTAGAAGATGGATCAACACACGATTGAATGAGTTTTTTCAAGGATTGTACATTAAGAGATGATTAAAATCAGGGCCGGCCCACCCTATAGGTAATATAGGTAAATGCTAAGGGTGCCATCCATCCAGGGGGCGCCACAACAAAGAAGAAAAATAAATGTAACATGTAAAACAAGTTGATATTACAGGGATGGATGAATGCAGTTAATTAATTTAAAACACTGCTTTGAGCCTTTTAAAAGCATAAGAAATTATCTTGGGGCTTTCAACTGTCCCAGGAGCCCTGATACAGGCCTATCCCAGAATAAGCACTGCAGTGAAAAGAGCTGAGTACCCCGCCCACTTGGCCAGGACTATGATATGATGACTATGATGATGATATATGGTAATGAGATACTTGCTGATTGATTGGTTTTCCCAGAAAGATCCAGCACTTTCTGAAACTAGGAGCTTCGGTTACAGCCGTGTAGCAGCGAGTGTCCTCATAACTTGTTCATAAAGCTGTGGATTTAGCTGGTATTTAACTCTAACCTGACTTAGATTTGTTGAGCCATACGCTTGTGCAGTTGTTTAGTTTTCACTATGTAAATATCTGGACAGTCCTAATTGCATTGGACTGCATAAACAACGCCATTAAGCTTCTGTTTGAGTGTCTTGTCTTTTGGATGAACCAGACCTTTACATAGGGGAAACTAAACAACAACTACACAAGCATATGGCTCAACACAGGAGAGCCACCTCTTCAGGTCAAGACATACTTTTGAAGATGACAAAGTTCACATTCTGGACAGAGAAGATAGATGGTTTGAGAGAGGAGTAAGGGAAGCTATCTACAGTATGTTAACTATGAAAAACCTACACTAAATAGAGATGGAGGTCTTAGGTTTCACCTTTCTAACACCTATAGTGCAGCTCTGAACATAATCCCCAAACAGTTTTAGTCTAAAGCCGGGCGTACACTGTGCGACTTTTTCACTTGTAGCGTTCAGCTTCAGCTCAAACTGTACGACTTCCTCGCAGAGCAAATCTCACGAATCATGTGCTCACACTGTACGACCCAGTTCTGGGATGCGACCTGACTGCTCACACTGTACGTCTGGCATGAACTCATCGCAGCTAAAAAAAAATATAGCCAGTAGATGACGCAACACGTTGGTCCCCCCGGAATTGCAAACACAAAGAAGAAAACCCCGGAAGTAAACACCAGGAAAACGAAAGACATGCATTCGGTTCGGAGCAGAGAGGCGCCTGCATGCTCGTTGTTAGCCGCAGTAATGCCCGTGAAAACAAGACATTTGTCTTTGGCTCT
The DNA here is from genome assembly GCA_006937985.1 of Aphyosemion australe. Taxonomy (NCBI): domain Eukaryota; kingdom Metazoa; phylum Chordata; class Actinopteri; order Cyprinodontiformes; family Nothobranchiidae; genus Aphyosemion; species Aphyosemion australe. The sequence continues at coordinate 144,252 of SSNS01000805.1, forward strand.
TCTTGCCATCATGTGTGTCGATGAAAAGAAACAGAGAAGACAAATATGGACAAAGAAATGGCTGGGCAGACGTTGCCAGTATGGTTTGTCAATTCTACAGTGGGAATTGGAGGTAAGATGTTTGAAATAAGCTTTTCCTTATGTAGCTACAATTCTATCTAGCGACATAAAGGACATTTTGACCAGTTTATGGACTTTGGGGGTGGTGGGGGGAGTAACAACCAGCATTTGTAATGCTGTATTGGTGTGTTGTGAAATAGATCGATGATATGAATGGTTTTCAAGACCTTCTCCGCATGTCTGTGGAAGAATTCAATTACCTTCTGGAGACAGTGACCCCTCATATCATCAAGAGAGACACACACCTGAGGAAGGCGATCAGTCCTAGGGAGAGGCTTTCAGTAACCCTAAGATTCCTAGCAACAGGCAAGAATACACACACGCACACACACCTAAATCCCTTGTACACATTATAAAACACTTTCTTAATCTTTACAGGTGAGACCTTCAACTCCTTAAGTTTCCAGTTCAGGATTGGGAGCACCACACTGAGCCGCATTGTGATGGAAACCTGTGCAGCCATAATTTCAGTATTACGTGAGGATTACTCAAAGGTAATTATTTCCCCCTGCCCAAAAACAGCTCATTCACCTGTTCATCCACTCATTACGCTCTGCAGAAGCAAATTATTCACCTGCTGATGTAAATCAGGTGTGTTGAATAAGTGAAAAAGTTAAAACATGCTGGATAATGACCCTCAAGGGACAGAGTGGCATACAGCACATCACATAATCCATGCACATACTGTTGAAATGTAAAATATGTTAGTGAATTGTGTTTACATTCTGAGGATTATTAACCTGTTGAGAGTATCAATTAAACATTAAACCTAATTAGATGTGTCACTATGTACTTTGTCCACAGGTACCATCAATTGAGTCTGAGTGGAAGGTCATCGCAAAAGACTTTGAAGACAAGTGGCATTTTCCACATTGCATAGGGGCCATAGATGGGAAACACATCTTCATTCAACCCCCTGCCAACAGTGGAAGCAGGTTTTATAATTACAAGTCAAGGTTTTCCATCATACTTATGGCTGTAGTTGATGCAAATTATAGATTTGTGTATGCAAGTGCAGGGACACAGGGAAGGGCATCTGATGCCGGAGTGTTTGCCCATTCTGATCTCAGAGATGCTATGGACACAGGCACACTGAATGTCCCCACTGATGCTACCCTGCCAGGCACTGACTCCACGATGCCATATATGCTCATTGGTGATGAAGCATATCCTCATAGGCCAGATCTGATGAAACCATATCCATCACGGAACCTCAACCAGAATCAAAGGATTTTCAACTACAGGCTTTCCAGAGCACGCCGTGTTGTCAAGAACGCATTTGGAATTCTGGCCAATCGTTTTTGCGTTTTCAGAACCACAATTTGCCTGGATCCAGACAAAGTTGTTGCAATTGTTTTTGCAACACTTTGTCTCCACAACTTCCTCCGGCAACAGAGATCAGATACCTACACACCACCTGGTTATGTGGATTCTGAAAATGCAAACCATCAGCTGGTCAGTGGCACATGGCGAAGTGAGGGAGCCCTTCAGTCAGTTTCAGCAAACAGAGCTAGGAACCCCTCAGTGGAGGCAAAGAAACAACGTGATGCGTTAGCACAGGTATCAGCAACATGCGGCTCTTTTAGCGACCCCTAGTGGCTCCTGGAGATTCTTCACAAATGTATGAAAATGGATGGGGGATATATTTTTTGTTTTAATATGGTTTCTGTAGGAGGACAAACATTCTTAACGTTTTCCAATGCTGTAAAAATGTGCATAATAAATATTAAATTTTAACATTTCTGTCAACAAAAATTTTCATCATAGCCTGCGACACGTTTCACCAGGCGCCGATAGATATATTGCGGCGCCGTGCCAGGCAGATGAATGGATGTAAACAAACCAGCGGGTGTGTCAGGGCCATGGATCCCAAAGGGAAAAAGAGAAAGATAGCTGATAAGAACAGAGGATTCAAGGAAGAATGGACCGAATTATTTGCTTTCATTGTCGACGCGGAAGGATTACCTGGAAAAACTTCAACTTTTGTTTCGCTCAGACAAGGACCAATCAGCGGAGGTTTCATTGACCAATGAGGGGACAGGATGCTTCTCAGTACATCTCCGGGTAAACATGGAGGAAAAGTTAATATTTGCCATGTCTGATGTCCCAGAGCTTTACAAGACTTCACTTAACTCCAGCAAAACCTTGTGAGACTTCACATCTACCGCTGTTTCAACTCTGAACTGCTTTAATAACCCAAAATTCCCTCCAATCTGACGGCCAATCAAAACAACGGAAGACTCGCTATTCGCCCTGCTGGAACAGAGGCGCCGCTGGCTTTTGCCGCATGTCGCCTCCCGTGTGTCAGGTTATAAAAGTAGATTTAAGAAGTGGATTACATCTCCCAACTCCACTATTGCTGCAAGTTTTGTTGCAACCTGAGAGACAAAAGCAGGGAAAACTGTTCACGGATGGTGATTACATGAAGGATTCATTCATCAAAACATCAGAGCACCTATTTCAGACTTCAAAAACAAAACCGAGATAATCCAGAAAATTAAAGACGTTCCTCTCTCCACAAAGACAAGGACCATTAAAATGACAGGCGACGTCACCAATCAGCAAATCAAAGACAATAATTCAGCTCCAGCGTCCTCAACTACCTGTGATGAGTCGTGTGATGTGATCGATATCAGACAGACAGCGCTGTTATGCAGGTATGTGAGCTGTGATGGGCTCAAGAAGAAATTATCAAATTAATACCTCTGATTAATATTGTAATGGAAGTTAAAACGTAAAGCACCAAATATCTACAGCAGAGTCACGTGGTGTGTCATTCTCTCCAGGATGCGCTGCAGAAAAATAAACATTTAATCATGAATGCTCATTAAGTATTTTTAGTCATTTTGATAATAGGCTAATATAGCTAATACACACTTACAACCTGTGTTGCCTTCATATAAGGCTTATATAAGGCTTTTCATTTTTTGCGGCTCCAGACAGATTTGTTTTTTGTTTTTTTGGTCCAATATGGCTCTTTGAACATTTTGGGTTGCCGACCCCTGGTCTAGTGTCTCCAGCTCTTTTTCTGAGGCATCTTCTGATGAATCTTGATTTGTCACTGCTTTTGCATAGCTTCTGTGTCGGGTTTCCATTCTCCTTATTACCAAGTCCTCTCTTCTAGTATATTGTTCCAGTTCATCAACTCTTTGCTCTAAAGCAGTTATATTTATAGGTCTTTCACCTCCTCCATCAGTCTCAATAACCGATCCTGCTGTGATGTTACTTTTGACAGCTCACCTGACATAAAGTTCAGAGATCGTTTGATCTCCTCCAGGTTGTCTGCAGCCATGTCTTTACCCCTTCCCGCAGCTCTTCCTCCTGGCATCCCTGCCATTCGGTTTGGTGTTTCCAGGCCGGATCTGTGGAACCGCGCAGGGTTCGGTGTTGACAGGCTGCGCCGGTGGAACTGCGCCGGGTTTGGTGCTGCCAGGCCATTTCCCACACTGGTCACAGGGAAATGGCTTCTCTCCGGTGTGGACACGCTTGTGAATTTTCAGATTTAAGCTTTCAGTTTTAAGATTTAGAAAAAAGAGCGTTTTTCGAAGCTTTGCTGAAAAAGGCCACTTTTTACACGAAACACTGTGCTGTTATGTATTTTAAAAAGAAATACCTACAATAAACGTTTAAAATAGTAGTTTTGGACAGCATTTTATATGAATTAGAAAAAAAATTAACCTGCAATTTGCTCTTTAACTTTACGTAGATAGTTTCATGTATGTTTATGCAACATAATGATCGGTGGTTAAATGTACACATTACTATAGTTTATTACCATGTAGATAATTAAAATAAATTAAATACGTTTTAAATGTTGAATATTTATGTAGGAATCTTTATTTAAAAAAACAGTCATTTTATTTGCTGAAGAGTCACAATTGTTATACTAGTGAATCCATAAACCATCTCCTTATTGCATTTTTCTGAATATGGCTTCGAAATGTGACAGCCGTCGATTGAGCCAGCCCAGCAATCCCTGTAGATGGATGATGGAGTGGAGAGTGAGAGGAAGCATCCCAAAGCTCTCTCTCGATGTTCCACCCTTTGACCAGAAATGTCCAGCCACGGGTCTCTGTTCCAACACTCCATCCATGTCTGGCACCCTTCTGCAGCAGATCCAGCTTCACTGCCAAAGACTTCCTTCTCACTCAGTTTAAATACATGATCCAGGAAAAGAGTCACTCCAGTTAATCCATGATCTGTACATAACTGTCTTTAAATAAATTTCATGTATTATTAATAGACTTGTCTCCTCACCATCTTTCCATTTTCTGTTCATGTAATATGTTCAACAATATGATCATAATGAGTTATCAAATAGTATTTGTTTTAATGAATGTATTGAAATACCAAACAACTAAACAACAATAACATGATAATAATAGTGGAAGGCCTCTATCCCAGGGTAAAGTTGCAGCAGCAAGCCTCTACTGACCCTGCAGACCTGCAGTCCATTAAAACACAGAAAGTCTGAGATCACAGTTGACAAAAAGGCAACAAACACATTTTTAGGAAATTTACATTTATCCACGAGAAAATAAAAATTATATTCTTCATACCAGCGCCGGCGCTCCCTAAACGCGCATCACGCACACTATAGGGCACCGAGTGGCCAGGGGGGCACCAAGCAATCAGGTTTATGGAAAAAAAAAATTAATTATAATATCAGCTACTGGACATCATGCACACAAACAACACAGAGAGGACCATTTAACTGGCGTTATTTCACACACAGAATCCCATCTTTCTAATCTAAGTTGATGTGCCTCGCTCTCTCTTATTTTTCATGGGTAGCAGCTCTGCGTTCCAGTATCATATTGCTGTGTGTTTTGTGGTCTTCTGCGACCTATTTAGAATTTTATATTGGGCAAATGTAAAAGGTTTTTAGTGCAGACACAATCCATGCTGATTGAAATCTGACCTAGTTAAGGAGTCTTCCCAACGATCGCGCACTTCCGGTTTTTGTGAAAAAGGTCTACAGTTGCTATGAATTAAAACTAAGATTCCAGCCATGTTTGCGTTCATAACTTTTAATAACTTCATGCTGATGACCCACATGAACATAATCCTCTGTGTAGTGGATGCAATTATGTCATGAAATTAGCTTAACATGATAGATCTTTTTTCTTGGCAAAAACTCCTAACTGCTTATAGATAGATAGACAGACAGACAGACAGATAGATAGAGCAGCAGTGCTGAAGTTTGTTAATCTAAAGTATAAAACCTAATGTGAAAAAGTTCTGGAGAGTTAGATGATTTTCTGGTTTTAACAAATTCTTCCTAAAAAAATCTTCCTCAAGTAAAGAAAACTTGTTTTGAACAAGGGTCAGTTCCCTCTGTAAAGTCAGATGAATGAGTAGAATATGATAAATAAAATTTAGTGGACAAAAAGTCTCGTTCAGTACTTTAAAGCAGTATTTCCCAACCCTGGTCCTCAGGGCACACTGTCCTGCGTGTTTTCCATGTTGCCTTTTCAAACACCAGTGTTTCCCTGCTGCCACACACCTGACTTAAATGAATGAGTGATTAACAGGCCTCTGCAGCATGTGATGTCCTCCTGAGGAGGCAATCTAAATCAGAGATATGGAAAACTTGCAAGACAGTGTTCCCTGAGGACCAGGGTTGGGAAACGCTGCTTTAAAGGATGAGCCTTAGTTACACTTTCTTAATATTAAGCCAAACCCAATATTTTAATACCTTATACTGTTTTTAAAGGTGTCCTAGAATGCAATTAATCAACAATCTAAAACAGAGCTTTGAGCCTCCAAAAAGCATAAGAAATTTTTTTTTTGGCTTTCATCTGTCCCAGGAGCCCTGATACAGGCCATTCTAAACCCCCTTACTCAGGCCTTCAGTGAAAAGAGCTGTTGACCCCTCCCACTCGGCCAGGACATGCTGATTGGTTGGTTTCCCCAGAAGGCCTCAGACACATGCAGGTTTGAGGAGGCGTGGCTCCCCCTTATGACGTGTTAAGGAAGGCTTTCTCAGAACAGGAGGTTTTCTCTCACCTTTTTCAACTTTCTAATTTACATTAAAAGTAGGTCACACACAGCTTTGACTTTTTGGCATGCTACTGTTGACCACCCAAGCTGTCTTATTCAACAACAACAAGGAACATGCTGGTTTACATTCTAGGTCCCCTTTAATTTTCAATTCCTCTCCAATCATGTCATAGATCTTTTTTTAATAATAGTGGTGGTATTATTATTTTAACTTATTTTATTTATTTCTTTAATTGTGAGGTGCTATTGAGGCAAAATTAGTTTAATGTTTTATTAAATTTCTATCATTTTAGTTCAATTTAAAATTAAAGAAGCGATTCTGGAGATAACAAGAGACGCACTGACACATACTGTTGTATTTTTATTGGGGGGGGCACCACAGAGCATTTGTGCTTAGGGCACCCAAATGGCTAGCACCGGCCCTGCTTCATACATACTATTTTTTTAATTGTTCTTTTTTAAAACATGTAAACCGTGGAAATCCCCCAATGTAACACTGTACTTTTCACATCAGTACACAAGATGAACTACTGTGATCATGTGTAAACAGATTTACTCTTCGCCTCGAACCTTAATTAAAAATTGCTCTGCTGTTCCTAAAACAAATGACAAGAAGCTTAATTTCCTAAAGAAACACACATAAACGGGAATAACTATGGGACTCACCAAACTAGCTTTTTTTTGGGATGATTTCTGCCTAAAATGACATTTAAAAAAAACAAAAACTAACAAAAAATGCCTATAAACAGAACAACTTAAAGTTTTTTTTTGTTTTCTATGGCTATTTTTTAAACAACGCGAAACAAGAACAAAAGCGTTTCACACAGCTGATCCCGCGAGGTCACAATATCACGGGAAAATTGCAACATCATGCGTGATTTTAGAAGTCCACACGATGACAAGCAAAGAGAAAGACAGCTGCATGTAGCCAAAAAGGTATGTGGTTTATTTTCTGTTTTGTTTACATCGGCTATGGGGGTTTCGCAGGAAATGACATACAGCACATGCCTTTTATTTTGGAAGTTTCCGGATGTTTCACACTGCCTTCATGTTTGACTTCCTGTCTGTCCCAATCTAAACTGCGGAGTTTGATGTGTTTCAGAAGTGCGTAAAAATATACTTGAGACTTAACGATAGCGTCCTGTCGCTTCTGGGATGCATCCAAGACGTTAGACATAGCTGTGGAATGGACCCTGTCCACTATAACTGTGGCTTATTGCCGCATAGTACGTTTCGCGGCTGTTTCGCAACACTTTCACTTGCGGTGGAAAGCTGGTGTCACTCCCAGCTAGCCAGGCCACCACCAGCAGCTGTTGCAAATCAGTCATCATCCTCACCTGAGGGATTTAAGCAGAGTTCCAGAGACATTCTAGGAGAGACCTACTCTTTTGCTCTCCCTTAGCTGTGCGGTACCTACTGAATTGGTGTACTTTGAGAACAACTTGTGATTTACTCTAGTCCTTTTGATTTATAGTGTTTATTGAGCTAAGAGCTATTTTGTGTTTAAGGACTTTTAGATAGAGTTTCGATTCCTTGTTTAGTCTTTACTTGTGTTGTTGAGCCGTGGGTCTTGTATTTTCTTTGGATTTAACCATTGGTGTGGTGTTTTTAGTTATTATAAATGTAGCAGGATGATCTTACCCACACCTGATTTTAATCAACTGATTATCAGCAGAGGGCGCTGTGTATATAAAGGCTGGGTTTTTCCCTGTGGCACATGCTCCCTCTTGCTGCCACTGCTTCCAGGTCACCCATGACAGTGGGTGTTTCTCAATTGCAAGGAACCTCACCTTGATCCCACCCTGGTTGCCTAGGAGATACATCATCAGGAACTGCCAAGGCACGTTCCAATCGGCTCCAATGTTCATGTGCTTCCGAGGCGTCTGTCCTCCATTTGCTAGCCGTTTAGCTAATTGACCAAGGATACACGAGAGGTGCCTTGGTCAAAAATTACCCAGAATGCAGCACGGTATTTTCAAACAGTTGTGACAAGGAGCCAGCAGCGGCAAATTTCCAGTTTAAATGTAAGTCAACTAATTGCAGCTATTGGGCTTATATGTAAAAAATGTTTTAGGTCCAAAGCAGTTATCTATGGTTGGTTAGTTGCTTAGTAGTTGCAGCTTCAGTGGCTAGCAGGTACTAACTCGCTTACACATTTGATTTAACCAATATATACACAATTAAAAAAGTAAAAGTCTCGATATACATATTTATATATTTTTAATCAAATATATGACTATCAGATAATAATTTACTTACTCAGTGCCAGTCAGGCTTCAGAAAACACTTCTCAACATCCACTGCTCTCCTGAAATGTACTAATGATGTTTTTTTCTAGTTTTGACGACAATTTGTTCACTAGTGCTATTTTCTTAGACCTTTCCAAAGCGTTTGATTTAGTTGACCACTATTTTTTATTGGATAAACTGCAAGCTATAGGCCTTTCAAGATCGTCTCTACTTTGGTTTAACTCTTATCTTCATCATCGTCACCAGTGTGTGTCATACAGGGGCTGTCAATCAGTATTTACTAGTATAACTAAGGGTATTCCTCAAGGTTCTTCTCTGGGACCTTTATTATTCTCTATTTTTGATAATGCCACTTTGCTGCACAGACTGTAATATTTATGCTGATGATACAGTTATCTACTGTAGCAAGCCAACCATCTCCGGGATAAACCTCTCTCTACAACACGACTTTAATTCTGTCAAACAGTGGTTATTAGTCAACAAACTTCTTCTTAATAAAACAAGTCATAATCCTTACTGTTTCATAGGAAAGTTTTGGATATAGGTGAAAACCACCTTAATCCTTGTTTTCTTGATTCTTCTCCCTTGGAATCAACTGAGACCTTTAAATACCTTGGTGTTTGGCTGGATTCTGATTTATCCTTTAGAACTCATGTTCAAGCAATTACACATAAACTCAATTCTCGGCTTAAAATACTTTATCAATCTGTTAATTGTTTCACTTTTTTGGTTAGAAAAAGAATAGTCACACAGCTGCTAATGCCTACTTTAGACTACGCTGACATTGTTTATCATAATACTACTGCTTCTTGTCTGCATTCTCTTGATGTGGCATACAACAGTCTTTGCCGTTTTGTGTTACGTTGTCCCTTTAGTAAGTAAGTAGTAAGTAATCTTTATTTACATAGCACCTTTCACAGGCAAACGCCACAAAGTTCTTCACAACATAGTAAAAATAGAACAATAAATAACTAGTACTAAAAAAAGCAAGGAATAAAACAGCATAAAATATAGCATAAAACATAGCATAAAAGGCCAAGACCACATAGAAATCATAACTACCCACAAATGACTAGTTGAAAGCCTGAACAAATAGATGGGTCTTAAGTTCGCTCTTGAAAATGTCAACTGAATCAATAAAACGCAAGGAGAGGGGTAAATCATTCCAAAACCTAGGAGCTACAGCTTCGAAGGAACGGTCACCTCTAGTATGGAAATAAGTGCGAGGAACTTTCAGCAACTTTTGATTTTTGCAAACAGACCTGTCAAGATGGCGTCGGCGCCGGTGTGTGTGGCCTGCCACCCGTCTTTTCTGTCTTTAACACAACGTTTTACTTGTTTTTATCTATTCTTTTTGTTTCTGATGTTTTCTTTTGATGATGTGGCTACGTTGGTGACATACGATCGAGCTGAGCTGCTTAAGCTTCGTCCACCTGTTGAAGTGGCTGTTGCTGCCCATTGGGATTCCCGCGGATGGTGCTGTAGTCCTGTTGGTCCGGGTATTCCTGCTCCACCAGTCATGATGCGCCGGCCTTCTGTCCGCCCTAGGCTGAGAAGGAAGCACCGCAGACGACGTGGAAAGCGAGGTGGTCGACGGGTGAGACGTCGAGCTGGATTACCTGGATCTCTGAAGGAACGGCTGCCCTGTCCTGGTCCGGTTCGTGACCTGGTTGCTCCGTGGCGTCCGTGGATTTACTCAGCCTCCTGCCTTGTTAAGCTGGCTGGCTTTGACGGTGAGTCAGAACAGTGAGTCCAGTGGGCTCGGAGACCCCGCTCCAGAGGTGTCTGTAGGGAGAATATGCTCCCGGTGTCTCATGGGTGCGGCGCTGGAGCAGACTGTGCCGACGCGGGATCCTGGTGCTGTCGCCCTGCCTCCGGCCCGGTTTGGTCTGGTCAACGCTAGGTCTGTTTTGAACAAAACTTTTATTCTTAAGGACTTTTTTATTCACTACGGCTTGAGTTTTCTTTGCATCTGCGAGACTTGGATTCCCCCTCATGACTCAAGCGCTCTGGTGGAGCTGGTTCCAGCTGGCTGCTCCTGTTTTAATAGTCCAAGATCTCGGGGCAGAGGTGGAGGGCTGGCGGTGGTTTTTAAATCCTGCTTTTCTTGCAGACAGCTTACACCTGCAGTGTCATCTGCATCATTTGAACTGTGTCTGTTTGAACTCTCCATCACCCCCCGCCTGCTTGTTGTGCTGATTTATCGCCCTCCTAAGACTGATTCTAACTTTCTTAATGATTTCTCTGACCTGGTCGCCGACTGCATCTTGAGATATGACCATGTTTTATTTCTTGGTGATTTTAATATCCATGTATGCTGCCCTGACAACCTGCTGGCTAGAGACTTTTTGAATCTGTTGGACTCATTTAATTTAACACAATGGGTTCTGAGCCCAACTCACTCCAGGGGTCACACCCTGGATTTGGTTTTTTCTTTTGGCCTCCCTGTCATGAACCTTGAGATTGTGCCTACAGTGTTTTCAGACCACTCCTCTATTTACTGTGATGTTAATCTGCCTCGCCCTGATTCTGTGACATATGTTCCTGCTACCAGGTTTAGAGCTTTGAATGATGTTACAGTCATGAAGTTTGTGGACAGTATGTCTGTAAAATTGGAGTCTTTTAATTCAGAGCTATGCAATATAGAGGACTGTTTACAACACTTTGATTTTCTTTGTAATCAGGCTTTGGACGAGGTTGCCCCTCTAAGGCTTAGGAAGCCTGGGCCTCGGAGAGAGCCTTGGCTATCTGACGCCACTCGGGCCTGCAGGCGGACGTGTAGGTCCTGTGAGAGAAAGTGGAAGAAGGATGGCCTACAGGTCTCCCGCGAGATGTTCAGAGCATCGCTGGTTGCATACCAGGATGCTGTGAGGGTCGCTAGAACTGCTTATTTTGCTAACATCATTGACACAAACTCTCATAACCCAAAGATTCTGTATAAAACGCTCAACACTGTTTTGGTGTATCAGGAGCCTGGTTTTACATCTTCTACTCTTGCTG